>LR563879.1:0-296710 GCA_900536345.3 Caenorhabditis sp. 39 LS-2015 | reverse complement strand
CCGACGATCTTTGAGCAACAAATCCTGTCTGAAATGTAAGTTTTCCAGCAGATGCAAATAGTTTTTCAAGCCTGTTGTTTCCAGATGGGCTCGAAACTTACGGTACTCCGTCAAATTCCAAGAAAGGTGATCATCCTGTTAAGTGATCAACCAAGTGTCACCGAATTGTCAACTCTGCGCATGGAAGCTGTACCAGAACCAGTGGCTCTTGCTCCTGCTCCGATTCCAGCTCCAAAACCGATGCCACCGCCGTTAAGGACTGTAAGTGACTCGGGAACTAGGAACATGAGGGAACGATGAGAGGATGGGTAATTTCTCATCAAATAAAAGAGGAAAATACGCACCTTCAATAAGAGGAATGACTATGGCGTGCTTTTGAACCGTGTGAACCTTCCACCAATACTCTTTTCATTTTTGCATAGCAAATTCAGTCGGCACGTTGTCCGAAATAGTTATCATAAATCCGGGATATGGCTCGTACATTTTAGACAAATATGTGTAAACTAGAGCTCGCCGAGAGGGCACTAAAGAGCAGTAGCCAGATATGCAGACGTCTAGACTTTTCAATTGTGGTCTTTATTGGAAATCTAGGAGAGCGGCGCAAGAAATGAGCAGAATCTTGATATAATCTACGGTAGGACAAGTAGGATTCAAGTGAATGTCAGCGCTACAAAAGAATCATGCGATTTAATAACATGCACTAACGCGACGAGCTCCGTGGAGCTCAATTGGCTTATT
Organism: Caenorhabditis sp. 39 LS-2015; assembly: GCA_900536345.3. Lineage (NCBI taxonomy): Eukaryota > Metazoa > Nematoda > Chromadorea > Rhabditida > Rhabditidae > Caenorhabditis > Caenorhabditis waitukubuli. Next base: position 295,972 of record LR563879.1, on the reverse strand, counting down.
ATATGTAGAGCCATATCCTTTTATTGTTTTATATAATGGTTTTTCCGTTTTTAACATATACACATTTTGCTGCAAATGGAACCGGCTGTGATTGGAAGATTTGCCTAGCACGGTCTAATGGAGACAGCGCATTAGTTTGAAAAACGCGGCATAGGAGGGAATGACAAAAAATTACCATTAAGGAATCCAAATCAGTTAGCAATGCTTAGAATGCTATGTAAATTCTGCTTTCAGTACTATCAAAGTCCGGACAAAGCGGCGTTTGCTCCACCAAACTTCAACCCTATCGAAGAGGTTAAAATGGTTGCACTTGACGAGTTACCAGCGGAGAACCTTGATTTGCCAACTGGTGAGAAGAAGTCCAAGATGTCGAAATCAGCGAGAATTGCAATGCGGACGGAGCGACATTTCCGGCGTCATTTTGACTTTGGCAACACGTTAGAGCAAGCTCGTCTCCAGATTCTTGGAATCTTCCGGAACAAGAAGAAGAGAAAGTGTCGTGCCAATGGGGGAACTCGTTGCTTTGACAAATTGAAGTGTTGGCGCAGAACTGAACTGGCTGAGCCGTATATAGAGGACGCCCCTTTGAAACCGGCACCTGTACTAGAATTAGTACTAGCACCTGTACCGGAGCCAGTACCGGAACCTGAACCGGTACAAGTATCGGAGCCAGTGCCGTCTATTGTCGTACCTCCGGGACTCACCCTTGAACAGACGATTCACATGAACAAAGTCATGGATGATGTCACTCAAAAACTCCCAGGAAACGTAGATTTCACTGCTGGGGTAAAAAAGTCGTCCCAAATTATCTGTTCATTTTTTTCTTTCAGTCCGAAATACAACCGTTCATCATGGTTCATCAAACGAATGAATTTGAGATCATGACCACCATTGGAAGCTTCAGACTGAACCCTCATCTGGTTGCCAAGAGAGATGTAGATAGCATCAATTATGCTAGTATGAACATGGCTATTCGAGAACTTGCCCTTGAATGTTCTCAGCATGAGTTCAATCGTAGAAGAATTGCATTCAACAGAGAACATGTAAGGATAAAAATTGAATTGTGGTATATACAAGTTCACAAATTTCAGACATGTATCACACTGACGGAATCGTACGAAATTGGTCATGGAATTGTAATAACAAAATTAGAAAAAAATCAACAAAAAAAAATTTGTAGAACCCAACGCAATTTGGAGTCCCCGAGTACGTTGCCCAAATGCCATCAAACAAGACGATTGCAAGTATGACCAAATACCCAGTGGTTCATGCCCGCGATCCAGTCCTTGGTGTTCCATTCAAGTTGTACTTCAAAGACGTCGTCGATATCCCAGAGTACCCAGTTGAGGTGCTCCGTGCTATCAATACGTTTTTGGCTCCCTGTTGCATTGAGATCATTGATTTGAGATGCCGTACTGAAGAAATGATTGGTGCTATAGTAAGGGGATAGTAGGGTTCATGACCGAATATAATTCTTTTCAGCCATTTGTGTTGGATCAGAAAAAAGTGTGCAAAGAAGTCTCTGACTCGGTAACAGCTAAGACATGCGTAGTGATTCTATGAATGAACTTTTCAGATTTATCGTTCCGCAGGTGCACTCTACGCCATTCGCCACACCGCCAGATACTTTGTGGTCTACGCTTTCTATTCTGGGTAACAAAAATCAAATTGCATGTGACAAGTCGATAACTTTTTATTTTCCAGCCAAGTTCCATTCCGTTACTACCAGTCGGTGGTCCGATTCACTCCATACCCAGGTGGTGTGGAAACGGACTGGGTCAATGATGGTGTCACCAGATTCGAGATTGAGGAGCCTGATCCGCATCCAATCATGTCGTATGGGAAATACAAAATGCAGTAATCATCTGCGTTTTCTTTCGAGTTTTTTGTTTGTATCTTTGTGACACACATCCCTTTGACTCAAGCATTTCAAACTACCCTTCTTTACATATTCATAGTGCTGGTGAAAAGTCTGATGTTTTTAGAAGTTGGGAAGATAATCAGTACAATACTTCTAAAATTTCAAAAATAATAATTTTTTTACTGGTCTGGTCCGTTGAGGTTGAGTTGAATAATGAGAAAAATTTGCGAGAAAGTTCTGGTTTTGTATGGTATTTTTCTGGTAAGATTCACATAGTAGCATTAGTTATCTTCTGCACATATCACCGTATTGAATTGATTTTGATTTTTGAACCCAATCCTGATAGCTTGACGACATTATCTTTGGCTTGTGGGGGAGGAAGGGTGGGTCAGTGGAAAGGAGTTTGTGAAGTTTGTATTCTTTTGAAAAATGCTGCTGCAGCAATTTTTATTCCACTCTAGAATACACATTTCCAAATTTCTTTCAGAAGACACACAAGCCATCGGTGTGTCGTCAGGGTCAACTACTGAAACATCTGCAAGTTGACCTCACCCAGTTCTACTGTTAGAATATTCCATCTTCCATCTGATTCTAGCTATCATCTGACACAGTAGAACGCACACTACCTCTGTAAAATAGTGCAGTTCATGTTGTAACATCAGGTGCATCTGTGCTATTCAAAAAACAGCGGGGGTAATGCTCAGGGTGTGGTATCCGGGTAGGGTGCGGGTATTGGCGGTGGGTGGTTAGGGAGGTGGGATTGGGATTGAGTTGGAACATCAAAACTCAATTAACTACCCGTTGGGATGCAGCTCTCGTACAGGGTATCATGGTACAACGAGCTTTAATTCTTTAATAAGATATCTTTCTATTTTCATCTTTCTAACTTATTCTTTTTATGTGTTAGTTTTTTTTCAATTTAGTAGTTCCTTTTAGTTGTATATATTGCCATAATCTTGACCAGACTTTGTTGCATTTCATCGTAGTTTAGAACAAAGCCAAAAATGACAACGATTCTTGCCAGTTACCGGTGTCGACGACCAAAAACTACCTATTGCATAGAAATGTATCGCTTCTATTTAAGATCCAGGTTGCAATAGTCTACATAATCTCGGTAAAATATTCTATACAACGACCAGAACTGCACGGGTAGCTTTTCTCATTTATGCTCATCACTCAACAACGACCAGATCCAAAACAATTAATTTAAAAACCCGAAAAAATTAAAAAAAAAAAACCTTTTCAAAAAAAGAAAAAAATCTAAAAAAAACCCAAAAAAACAACAAAAAAAACAGTACTCCAGATCTTGCCCTTTCGAAAAAAAACATCAGACAAATTGAACAGCACACACACACACAGTCTTTGCATTTACTTATTTATCCGCCCTACACTGCATTTACCCTTAAAAAGTGTCATGTTAGATCCCTAGCCCCTTAGTTTAATCTTCCATCTGATTCTTTAGCACCCCTGTGACTTAGTACTCGGTGTTGTTAGGCATTATGCTTCCCAGTGAGAAAAACCCCGTAAAAACAAAAAAAAACAGAAAAAACTCTTGAAAATCAAAAAAAAAAGATAACAGACTCTTCCCCGTAAAAACCCCAAAAAAATATAGTTTGTAGTTTTGCATTTTTTCATAACCATTGCATTTAAGCAGATTATCCGGAGATTGCTATTTTTTAATATTGTACTTTTTAACCACAGCGTCTTTGCCTATAAGTATTAACATTGTTCATTTTTTATACTCCGAGTGTGTTGGGCTTGATAATCTGATGGCAGCCGCAGCTGGCAAAGGGTGTAGAGGAGTTCTGGAGAAGTACACCCTTTGTCAGCTGCGGCCGCCATCAGATTATCAAGCCCAACACACTCTTTATTATATACTACTTTTCAAATATTCTTCCTTGTATTCTCGATTCCCTTCCACTTCCCAATTTCCCTTTTTAATTGTAGACCGCCAGAAGCTCACTTTGCACACCTTCCCACCACACCCTTCCGAATGGCTGGGTGTGGTGGGATAATTGTGCAACTTGAGTTTCTGGAGTGTTAGTGAAAATGCCTTAGTCTTACAATTAGTACAATGCGTTTTCGTTTTCGATATATCATATTCATTGTTCATTTATTTATCATTTAGTGGGAATCAATTAGAAAAAACAATAACACCAAAAACATCACACCCAGTTATGCCATTTGAGTGGCATTACTGGAAGTTATCTTTTTTTCTTTTTTAGAAATTCTCAAGGATTTATTTATATTTATAACTTAATTGAAAAAAGATAAACCTTGAAATTTCTACTCGTCTTTTTCTGTCTTTTTTTCAGATTTTTCAGGAATTCAGCTATTTCGAAATACTCTACAGTAATCGACCGCACAACACTCTGTTAACATGTTTCACTGTCAATTTATTATGCAGATGGAAAAGCATTAGACAAAGAGACAGGAAAGGAGGGTTTGGAGGAGGGGGGATACAGCAGTTGCATACAAAGCGAAGAGATTCAGTTGTTTGGAAGAGATTAGTTAGTTAACGGGAGGGGGATAAAGAGACAACTGATGAGGAGGATTTGGATGAGATTAGGCACGCTCTCCACGGATGCGACGAGCCAGTTGGATGTCCTTTGGCATGATGGTCACACGCTTGGCATGAATCGCGCAGAGGTTGGTGTCTTCGAAGAGACCGACGAGATAAGCCTCCGAGGCTTCCTGGAGAGCTCCGATGGCAGCCGACTGGAAGCGCAGATCGGTTTTGAAGTCCTGAGCTAAAAAATAACAGTTGATTGGAATAATTTGATTGCCGGTTGCTAGAACTTACCAATCTCACGGACGAGACGCTGGAACGGGAGCTTGCGGATGAGCAGCTCGGTGGACTTCTGGTAGCGGCGAATCTCACGGAGAGCCACAGTTCCCGGGCGGTAACGATGCGGCTTCTTGACTCCTCCGGTGGTTGGAGCCGACTTGCGAGCAGCCTTGGTTGCGAGTTGCTTACGTGGAGCTTTTCCTCCAGTTGACTTACGAGCAGTTTGCTTGGTACGAGCCATGGTTACGAGTTACCTGAGAAAAATAATTTAGATGAAGGAATATAAAAAAGAGGAATAGATGCGAGAGAAATTGGGAAACGCTTGGAAATTTGGAAATGTTTCTTAGAAACCATAGAAGTATGAGTTTCCGGTTGAACCGGCTTTAGGTAAGTCGCGAAGAATGAAATGCGAGCGCGCGATACTTTATGCTATGCGACTCTCTCTGACCGCGGCGCAAGCACGCGACGCATTGTCGCGATGGTGAGGCGGCGAATCTCATGACAACCACACTCATAACACTAATGCATAACTATGAGCGAGAGAAGAAAAGTATGTGTGTTGGTTGAGTGAAAAGGTGCGACCAAGCTGTAGGAGGTAGAGATTAGGGATTAAGAGGGATATTGATCGGTGAAAGGAACTTTGATGGAAGAAAATGAGTACAGTGAGTGCATAAGGACTGATAGCGTTTTGGCTTTAAAACCAAGCAATTACCAGTGAATTTTAATATTCAATTGAACGTTTCATCGGACCAAATATTCAAAAATATATTTCATTTAAAATGGTAAGATGGTAAGCAGATAGAAAAAAGAACCTAAAGCTATGAAGTTCGCTAAAATGAGTAGGAGAAAAATGGAGAAAATGAGTGTCAGAGAGAAAGAGAGAAACGATCAAAATACACACGATGTGGTGGCGACGGAGGGAGTAGTGAGTGTGTGTTTGAGGAGGGAATAGAATTAAAAAAGAGAAGAACAGACAACATTAGCGTCGCGCCGAAGAGAAAGCAAAGTTGGTTTGGTTAAGGTGGCGAACAGGAACTGAACTGAAAATTAGAACAAGAAGAAGTCTTAAAAGTCTTAAAAAAAACATTTAGAAAAAATATGGAAATTGACTTGGAAGAAGGATGAACAATCTGAAATCGACTGGACTTCTCAAAAATTCATATGAAAATAATATTTTTCAATTACAAAAAAAAGAAAAATTGTTGTTCAGGGCTAACCCAACTAACCCAACAATACAACTGCTCAAACAATTCTTACCCAGTTCTAAATCCCTTTCCCTAAAAATTTGAATTGTTAGCATTCTCGAAATCAATCATCGTTTTCTATCTATTAGTCAGTGTCCAAAGTTCTTCTGTCTTCAGCTTATTTGGTGAATTTCCCGTGCTAGTCTCTGTTTTTGTCTGAATTTCTCTCGATTCTTCACCAAATAAGTGGCAGTGTTCGTATCAATGTCCTGGTCCAAGAGACTATTTCGCTGACAGAAAGTATGACATCTTGGAGGAAGAAAAACATGGAATTGATACAGTTTGTAATAGTATAAAAAGAAAGGATGAACCTACGCACTCATCGAATGATCACTAACTTTGTTTTTTTTGTCTACATACGTTTCTGCTTAGTGTCAGTGTCATGATGTTAAATCATCTCTAGGGAACGATCACGTAGTTTTCTTCTGCGATTTCATCATCACAAGGCAGGGATTCTTCTAGATTCTGCGACAAACTTCATGTTTGTATCCAATACAGTATACCCCTTTATTTTTTCTAATAAACACAGTTCGTACGCAACCGAACTTTTTTTACCAAACTGCCAAACACAGTGACGAAAGGTTAGCTTATCAGCCGGGGAAAAGGGGCCCATCAGTTTTGTCGTTGAAACAGAAAAGGAGAGACAACGGAAGAGAGAAAGATAGAGGAGAGAAAGAAAACAGTGATACCGGTCTGTGGGCGGGGAACGAAGAAGAATAAGAAGATGTATCGATGATGGGGGTCCTACTTTAAAACCAGCGAAACCCCGTTTTCAGTTGTTTGTCTATTGCCTATTGTTTACTTGTTTTCAGTTTCTTACCTTCAAAACTTTAGTTCCTTTTGAGATTTTGTTGATTCTAATTTATCCATTCCCAAATAACATTTTTTTTCTAAAACCTTTTCATTTCAGAAATGCTCGGAACTAAAGCCATGTCTCTACTTGCCGCCTCCATTCGAAACGGTAAGCAAGTAAAACTCGTTTCAGTTTGAGACCAGTCCGTTTCAGCTAATGGGCGGAAATGGGCCAGTGTCATCTCATCAAACAACACCAAGTCCCGTGAAGTACCATCTTTGCTGGCGGACAGAGTGTCTCCATCATTGGTGATTTTCGACAAGGATGGTACTCTTCTGTGCTTCCACACTATGTGGGTCCCATGGATCAAGCATGCCATTGAAAAGTAAGCAAACTTAAAACTACGTTTTGTTAGCGAAAAGGGGTGGAAACGTTCTAAAGACACTCTAGTATGCGTTCCTGGTTTTGAAGGTCTTCCACCTTCATTATCTAGTTTTTCGCTACCAGCAAGTCTAGTCACATGGCTGTGATTACCATATGTATCTGTCAACTGCAAACAAGATCAAGATCAAAGATTCTGGGAAGTAATTTTCTCCTTTTTGAATGGGGGATGGGGGGAGGCAAAGAAAAAGACTTTTGGAATCTCATCATGTGTTCTGCTGCATATTGTTTACAAGAAGTCATACTGATAATGTCCGGCTAAAGATTTCCATGAAACCCCCCATCTGTTATATCATCCATTCTCTCCTTATCATGACCATCAATGATCATTCAACGTCATTCCGACAATCTTTAAAGGTGAATAGATGGGTGGGCATGTCCATGACACCAATGCCTCTCGCAAGGTATTCCCCAGTGTTATTATCACAAGATAACGACTACAATCTTGGTCTAGTTTCATAGGTCACGTGAACAAGAGATTAGTTGTCATTTGCAATGACCATATCCGTATCTTTCAGCATCGAGAAGTCGACAAGTTTGGCTTTGTACCCGCAGATTGCCAAAACTCTGGGATTATGCCTGATTGAGAACAAAGTGAAGCCGGGACTCCTTGCAGAGGGCACAACCAACCAGATTGCTCATGAGATTTCCGTCCTTCTCCAAAATAATGGAATTAAGTTGTCTGAGGCCAAAGAGTTATCAGTCAACTCTCTGAAATATTCAAGTGATATCATCATCGCCAATGAGCTTGTCAAAGAGCTCTCTGACACTGTCGCGCTGTTCACTCGTCTGAAAGAACTCGGAACCAAAATCGCGGTCTGCACAGCTGATAACAGGTTTGTTCCAAAACAAGTTTAGTCGGAAAATATCAACAATTGGTTTTTTTCCAGAAAAAGTTCGGTCTTAGCCTTAAAAAGAATGAAGGTCATTGATATGGTGGATATGGTAGTCTGTGGAGATGACAAGAACACTCTTCCAAAACCACATCCTCACAACGCACTGAAAATATGCCAATACGTAAATGTAGAGCCATCAAAAGCAATCATGGTCGGAGATACTCGAGTGGATATGGAAATGGCTCATAATGCACAACTGGGTGCTGCTGTTGGAGTGTTGTCAGGTGTCGGATGCAAGGAACATCTTCATAAAGCTGACATTCTTCTTGACCATGTCGGTCATATTGTTGATGCGTTCTATGAATCCCGATGAAAAGAAATGAAGATAAAATTTGACACCTACTCATTTTTGTAGATCTGTTTGTGTATTGTATTTCTGTCGGTTTATGAACTTTTTCTCGTTCTCTTTTTTTTCATCTTTCTAACTTTTCTTTTTTCATTATAAGTACTTTATTTACAATATGAAATGAAAGTTAGTATAATGGATTAAAAGTAGGAGCGATAGTTGGATTTTGTTGGAGAGTTGGACAGAATTGAAAAGTAGAAGAGTACAAAATAGAGGAGAATGAATGACAACACAGAAAGATAACTGAAGACACCGAATGAGTTTGGTATTCAATTAAGGACAGGGGAAGGGGAAAATCATAAATTAAGTAAATTGCGAGTAATTCGAGTTAGTTTTATTTACGCCTTTTCAGCTTGACATTGGACATAGCTTGCTGGGAACAGACCAACCTGGAAGATTTTGAAGTAGTTATATTCATTTGAACATTAACTTACATTTCCATTGACTCTCCCCGTGCACCATCCCAATGAATCTGGCTCAGTGAGCACTTCAATCATCTCTCCCTTCCTCAGCCCAATCTCATCTCCTTCTGCGGGAGCATAATCATACAACACTACGGCTTGCTTGCTAGTAGTATACTCTTCAAAATCTCCGTATTTCGCAGAATCCGGAGTTTCGGTGGATAGAGGAGGAGAGTCCGGGCCATCGGTTGGATGCCAGCCGATTGGAGGTTGAATTTGAGTTGTGTTTTGGGTTTGTCCTTTGTACTTGTTGGCTGTTGAGTTATGCTTCCTGCTGTCAAAAGTGCTGGTGTCGGAGTCGCTGCTACTTTTCGGACTGCTCTTTCCAAAATCTTCATGATTTGACAGAGTGTTCACTGCCACGGAAGGCAAAGTATTGGAATTGGTTGTAGCTGGGACATCCTCGTTTCTAGTGATTTGTCGGGTCAGAATGACACCTCCAGCATCCTTAGAAGATCCTCCTCTAGCAGCAATGTTCCGGATTTCTGGGGAGTATTCCTAAATTTGCAAAAGATTAAAAGGTATTGGAAAGCTGTGAATGTACCACAAAGCTAGGCCAATCAGAAGTTGCATCCACTCCATTCACTGCAGACCATTGTGCCAAATCTCTCTTGACAGATTCAGAATCCGCAGATCGGATGGTTTGTTCAAGTTGTTGGTGCAACCCTGCCATTCTACAACACTTGTTTTTCTTCCAATTTTTTGTTTGGAATATATCTTACTGAGTATTTCTAATAAGGTCCGCGTTGAACTTTTGTGTCTTTTGCACAATACCAATCAAGAACTGTGATCTATCCATTTCCTTCTCTTGACACATTTTGAAGACGTGCGCCATTGCCTCCATATAGACGTTTCTGGAAACAACGGGAGCGTAGGACAGAAAACCTTTAGTGTTTGATCTCTTTCGTCACACCCTCGCAAACAGATATGCTACTGAAGTCTCTCGCTATCAGAACATAACACACAAAACGTTCTCTTCTCTTTTCTTCTGTGTTTTTTTGTTTCTTCGCTATCTTTCAACTTACTTGTACTCGTTCAAGTTTGTCAGCGTCTTTTGGTAGTCCACTTTTGTTTTCTGAACTTCCTCTTTCAGTTTCTCGTGACGATCACGGAACTTTGTGGCGGCATCTTGAGACACGGAGGTATCAGTCTAGAAATGCAAGTATACGGTACCATTGGAACAACATTGGCAAGGTACAGGGAAGCATAACGCTTACCTGAGAGTTTTGAAGGTTGACCAGTGCCGATTTCTCCTGTCGGCACACATTATAGTACTTGGCGCGTTTATCCTCCATCTTATCGACCAACTTCTTCCACGGCTTTTGCGCCTGGAAAACTTTTCACGCATTAGTTAGTACTCCAACTTTAATCGTTAATATCAATATTAATATCAATCATGTGCTAGATGGAAGGTAATGACAAACAAAGAAATGCTCGCGGTAAATTTGATTTGCATAATGCCTGTGACGTCACTTGACAGAACGTGTCTCACCTTTTCGAAATGATCTTCAATTTCACGAATCTCTTTGGGACCCTTGAAAACGGAAGTGTGAAGGCTGTTCTTCCGATATGTCGCTGTTTCGTTTACAATCTGAGCAACAGAACACTAGGATTCTCAAAGACAAATCGTTTACTCACATCGTCTAAAAGATGATCTTTCAAGCCATTGTGAACTCTGGAAAGAGCTGAAGCTTCTCCAATAAGCTCGTGCCAAACGGTTTTCACAGAGCCTGCAGATACCGTCCGATCAACGTGAAGTTTCCATTTATCTGCATGTTGAGATAACATTTTACTGTACTTGGCCTCAATCTCAGCCCTTTCTCGGTTCATCTTGCAGTAATCGTCCAGTTGTTCAACTCCATCCTGTAAAAAACACTTGTAGATCTTGAATTTCATCATTTTTCTTATTGCTAGCGGAAGTGTTTATTCAAATTATTTATTCAAATTTCAATAGGTGATGCGCTTTCTCTCTATTTTTTCTTGTGTGCTTTAGACTTTCTATGAGACTATGAGACTATTGCACTTAAGACTGAGACTGAGACCGATCGGAAGTGACTATGAACAAAAAAATTGAAAAAAAAGACATAACAATAGCTGTCCATGAAACATACCTTGAATCTTTTGACGTTGTGCTTGTAGCTGCCAACTTCCCAGAATCCGGGTGCCAACACATCGGCTGCCATGCTGGAATTCGATGGAATAATAGACATATTGGACGTTGAGGAAAAGTGCGAAAGGCACGGACAGGGAGGGAGAATGAGCTGTATGGAATGTACGACAAGGGGGAGCGAGAAGTGATAAGGAAAGAAATGATGTTTTGCAACTATCAATAAAATTGTCGCCATTGTACTAGACGGGTTTGTTCCGACCGGTAGAGCAAAAGGCAAGTGGCAGAGGCAAATGAACTGCAGACATCTGCCAGACTAGGTGGATGCTGCGAAAGGTGCTTGCTCATTTGGCTGATTGAAAATTCATGTCACGTTCCACGGAGAAAGCGGATTATCTATGCAACGTAATTGAATGGAAGAGGAAGTCTCCACCTCATAAACATGTTCACATTCTGAATGGGGACCTGAGAAGGATCTAGGTGAACCTAGGAACAAATTGGAAGATTGGAGAAGAATTCCAAAGTTTGGAAATGTTCAAAAGCCGGGTTGGAGGAAGAAAATAAAGAGGGAACAGTACGCCTAATCGTCCCTCCGGGGCGCACTTATGCAAACACTAAACCGCCACTAAATGACCTGATTTTGGAGCCGGCAAGTCAGGAAAAGTTCGAGGGAAAGAAAGCGTTTTTCTGCAAACTAGAAATTTTTGCATTCACATTTTACAAATGAACAACCACTTTTCAAGGTGAACTTGAACCACAAGCTCATATTACCTAACATGAAACAAAAAACCGTTGAGCAAACAAACAAAGTTAGTGGTCTTGGACCAGATACTCTTTGTGGTCCTTTGTTCGGTTGTGACGGAAAAATGAATTTTTTGTGAGATGGAAGATGCAAATTGAGGACAAGAAGACATGAAGATGGGGATAGCATAATACGGTAATTAGAGGTTAGGACGTTAGAAACGAACGTTATGTCAAGGACTCTTCCCAAAAAACCGCTCCAAAACATTTCCAAAATTTTGACGAAAGAGTGACATGAAAAGAGATACTGTGCCGTACGAAGAAGAAGAACACGAAAGACAAAAAAGCAATGCCAACTGAGGATCATGTTAATTGTTCACAATTTCTCGCGACTGACCAGCGCTTTTTTTGCGCACCGGGTCTGCGCGGAAGCATCGCTCATTCGGAGAGAACACACCAAAAACAGAAAAGGAAATAGAGCTGACAATGAGTTGAACACACAACCGAACACATCGGAGCGAGGACAGGATGAGAGGCGAGAGAAAGTTCATTCGAGCAACAAGCGCGCGCACTGGGAGGCCCTGCCGCAACGGCAATAGATGCGGACGAGCCGCGAGCATCCTGCCTGTAAACACAACACGATTTGTTTGCCGGACATACAGTTTTAAAAACAACAGAAGAAAAAGAAGACGGGCACGGAGGGGGAGGAGAGGATTTGAGCCGCGAGTGGTGGTGGTGGCGGCTTACAAGCGATGCGTCTTCGTTCGTTCTTTCTCCGCCCGGTACATCGTGTGATTCGACCAAGAGCAAAGCGAATGGCGGCGGGCGAGAAGGATTACACGAATCGAAACAGGAGGCAGAGCAGAGGAGCACGTTGTTTGGGTTGCGACTGGAACCCAAGGCAACGAAGAGGAAAGAATGGAAGACAACAAGTGTGGGAGTGCAGGGGGATGACGAAAGTTAGAAGTGGAAACCATGGAAATCAGATAACATCGTTGTGAAATACAGAAAATGGCGTTTTCCTTGTGACCCAGGTGCAATGAAAACTGGATAATTTTCGCACAGAAGATAGATAGACAAAATTCTTAAAATAGTAAACCACAGGGCAAGTTGGAAGACTGAAACAATGAAAAACAGTAGCAAGAAAAGAATGAAAACACGTACGCTTTCGCTAAAGTATCTCTCCACCAATTAATCAAGTAAGTGGGGGTGTTCGGTGTTCAACGTCTTGTTCGGTAACTATTGTACAAGTATGGCATGTCATTCGAAGGCATGTCCGTGCCAACCAACTACCACCCTCACTAATGACAATAACCAGACTTCTAAATTACCATCCAATGATGACCGCGAAAATTCTGATCCTTCGCATACCGTAAGATAGAAACAAGGGGTTTAAAAGGAAGAAAGAAGGTGTTCCCTCTTTTCCCGCACCTACCCATATCCTTCCGTTGTTAGTTGGCCAAAAGAATGTACTGTCCTCGAAATGCGCCTTCCTTCTTTTCCCCATTCTCCCCGTTCGATTCTCGAATAAGTGCATGCGGTATTCATAAACGCAGAAAGATTTCGTGAACGGATAAAGAATTTGCATAGGTCATACACATATACACAACATTCTAACCCCCGGACACATAGTAAAAAAGTGTGAGATACAGATGCGAAAGGAGAATGTGGCGACGAATGTGGAAGAAGACGATTCTCTGTTTCTGTTTCTGTCTCACCTCCTGTGATGGGTGGCTTCATTGGATTCAGCCTCAGCCTCAGCTTCATCTTCATCCAATCCGAACAAAATGAGTGATTTGAATGAAATAAACCGGTTTCTAAGGAGACGTCTAGCCCTTGGGAGGCACTGATATAAACAATATGAAACCCTCCTCACTAGGTGATTGGCCTCATTTTCCAAGCGTTCATTTGTTCACACCATTAGAAAGAAAAGAACGGGTGGGTTGGGTGGAAGAAGGATGAGTGGGCGTAGTACTTACTCGACAAGTGCGATAGGTATCCGTTATTGTGTTCGGTTTAGAGGTCCTTGGAACCATTAGATGAGGAAATAATAATTGGTTTGTTGAAAGAAAAACGTGTTAAAAATGAGACACAGAATTCAAATACCATTTGAAAATGGAAAAACAATTTCTCATTTCATTAGCGCAAACCGTTTGAAAAATACCACGCAAATGAGTCATTTGTTAAGAGATGAAGTTAAGAAAAGAGAATTTGAAAGAAATGTGACGTTTTGGTGCGGAACTAATAAATCAACAGGCGCCAAGTATCCAGTGCGATTTGAATTTGTTTGGTGTCATGGTGAGAGTGATGGCGATGGCGGTGGTGAGGGACAGGAAAACCGAGATGCGCAGACAGAGAGGAATGCCAATCGGAATGCAATGCTACCAGCTGGTGCACAGATACAATGGTTCATTACGCTCTCTTGTCTTATTCTGTTTGCATTATTATTCAGAAATGTACAAGCCTTGGCAACGTTAATTGAAAACGACAAAAAGGAAAAAAATTACAGTTCTTAAAAAATTGCAAAAGTTTAAAATGAACCAAAACTTACCAGGGAGAGCAAATCATCTGGATAGGTTAATTGAATAGTGTCTAGTGGGAGTAAGTCAATTGAACGGCACGAGGACGAGAAAGAGTTGGGAAAGTGTGAGTGACACAGTGATAAAAAGTGTTTAAAAGTAAACAGTCAATAACTGATTAGCATGACAGCAGGCGGGCGTTTTTGATTTTTGTGTGTGCTCAGCGAGCCTAACTTTCTTATTAAAAGCAGAGACGTTAAAGAAAAGGCGTTAAGGTAAAGTTTGATAGGAAGTTGGCAAAATGCCAATTTAATCAAATGACTAAAGCAAAAACCCTATCAAAACTAATAGAAAACGAGTAGCGTTTGAATTTCCGGTAACCTAGGAGGTTTATCCCAGGAAATTGACTGCCATATGATGCTACTGAATAAAACGTTTTGAATGCGACAGATAAGAGAAGTTCAATGCCATTCATTCATCTCATCCGAAAAAAAACGCCGATTGAAGTGAAAGTCAAGAAGAAAGTGGAAGGAAATGGGTTGAATGGTTTTCGGAAGTGAATTGAAGTGAAGTGCCTTTGATGACATGAGCTTCCAGGTGGAAAGACCTTTTTGTCGGAAGGAAGGAAGGAAAGACAGTGTAATTGGCAAACGCAGACTCCTCTGCAGTTCTTACACGCGGAAACACGATACATGGCATGCCAGCGAATCTGGCGAACGAACGGTTAAGAGTGAAACACGGAAAAAAGGGGGAAAACGTAAGCCACAGAACCAGACGGGACAGAACAGTGGGTGGCGGCTGGCATCAAATTCGATCCTCACTATGTTACCACTTGCCTGTCCAGATGACTTTGAAGGCCATGTCAAAAAAAGGGAAGATGAGAGGGGAAGGAAGGGGAAAAACATGGGTTAAGGACGACGGCGATGATGATGATGATGATGATGGCGATGATGATGGACGGTTGCTTCTGCATAACAAAGAGACGCAGAGTGGAACGAAGAGCACGACTGTATAAACATGGGCTCAAGAGCAGTTTAGGTGGTGCAGCCACCAGCGGCGGCAACAGCATGACGAACGGGAAGTGGCTGACCACGTTTTTCGATGGTGGGAGACAAGAAGAGCAAAGGAACACAGAGCGGGAAAGGAATTAGGTATTGCGTGACTGTTTTGACATTGGCTTAGCACCTGAAGGCGGTTGCAGAATAGAAGTTCAATCTTCCTGTGATTCCTCTTCTCATTTCAAATTGAAATAGCCGACAGTACAAGTGAGTCACTTTGTAGGAAGACTGTAGCATATGGCATGCATATGACAGGAATAGAAGAATGAAGCGGTTATAAGATGCTTAACAGAAAAAAGTTATGAAAGATCTGGTAACTTGGCAAGCCTCGTTCAGGGTGATGTAATTGTTCCCGTTTACAGTCCTCAAAGGAACACACCCATTTTCACAATCATAAGGGAAATGACTCTGGGTAAACAGCAAACCGCATAAGATCTCACCCACTCACCTATTCAAAAACCACAAAAAAAGCAGTAAGTGAAAACTGGAACAGTATCCAAATCTCAATCCCGTTAAGTGAGTGGCAGGAACTGGGAACAGTCTGTTCTTTTTCCAGTTCAAAAGTAATTTCTTCCAATTCCGCTAATATGTTTCTTCTCACCGATAAAATCTTCAAAACGTGCGTACGCGTACTACGGCAACGGCAAAACGATCGTAATGGTGTGACGCACGGTTTTTTTCGAAATTGAACTGCTTCCTTTCATTTTCAAACATCTCGGGTGTACATATTCAACTGTTTTTAGAAAGAATTAGGGAAACTGAAACAATGCATGATTTACGGAGCAAACATGGAACTTGTTATACATAACCTCAAGCTGAAAAAATCAAACAAAAAATTGGAAAAAATGAACTTCAAGAAGGATTCGTGACTTTGTGATAGTCAAATGCAACAAAACCAGGAAGCTTAGTGTCAAATGAATAAGATGAGTAATATGAAACTCTTTGCGCACGTGCTTATGATCTTATGAATCTTCTCATGTTCCCATTTTTGCACTGGATTGTTTTCCCGTTTGATCTTTTGATCTACACTTGCGCGTTTCTAACTTCCGTAATTATTAACTTTTTAATTGTTAAACTTTCTCCAACAAACATCTCCAGTTGCAAATTTTTGTTCTTTGACGATTACCGACTTTTGACCTCACTGGAGCTTCCCCCTCAGAGCTTCGTTTTTCTCATACCCTCTTCCTTTCTTCCGCTCTAATTACCATAATTTGGCATGTTTCAAACCGCCTCCGGGTGCTGCTGGTTTTGTTGCCACTCTACATTTGACTCTTTTCTCTTTTCAACCAGCTAACAACCCAGTAGCCTGAAAAGGAAGGAATCGAATTGAAATTCGACGAAAATCGAGCCCCCATGCTCTTATTTGTTGTTTGTGAAGAGCTTTTTTGTAAACTGATATGTATGGATTTCACTTGACAGAAGAACGAGAAAAAGGGGGAGAGAGCAAGAAATTTGGAGCAAAATTTAGACATTTCTTCTCGTTTCGTTACGAATCGTATAAATAAACTCTCGCTGCCTTTTTTCGTTTTTTTTTTTAGGCTTAAGACATATATCAAGATAGTTTACAAATGTGAATTCGATTTCTGTTCTTTTTTTCTTTTTTTTCTCTTTTTTTCTTTTGTTCCAGGAAAAGCCATTATCCATCACTCACTCACTCACTCAAAAAAGTCTGCTCCTGTCCTTTTTCCCTTATTCCTTTTCTCTTTCCGTATTCTGGTGTCAATATCCGTTTGTCAGCGGTCCGCACAAACTCTTCTGGTCCCCGGCTCCCTCATTTTCCGGTTCACTCAGTGAATGGCCAACTTCCTTTTATTGCTCTCTTGATTTATTTCTCATTCAGACCACTTTCCTACCTCTAGGATTTGAGAGCATGCATTGTCTTGGAAATTCATATTTTCTCAAAAGTTTTGAGTTAGGGAGTTGTAAAACCCGTATCTGCTCTTCAAAAAAACAAACGGAAATAGTTGAAAGCATTGAGGAACATGCAAAAAGACAAAAGAGTGCAAAGCCTCCGTATCCCATCTTTCTTCGGTCAGAGTCGTCGTCGTCTCATTCTAATTTTGTTCAGTTCAGTGTCTGCCCAACATCTCGTCATTTTGCCCTTTTCGGAGGCCCTTCTTCTTCCCATATCTTTGTTGTATAGATAGATAGGACCCATGGCCTACAGCTTGTCCGTCCGATAATTTCGTACTGGAGGTCCGTGTTTCGGAGGGCAGCTGTCGCCGAAGACACCCCTCGCACCAATGTATTTCCATTTGTGCACCACTCCTCATAAAACCAAGAAGGCTTGTGTTTCTTGGTCCGAGCAATCCATCGTTTTCTCATTTTCTCATTTTCTCATTTCCATTACCATATGTCAAGTGATGATTTCTATCTTTCCACTTTGTTTGGCTCACTTGTCAGTGAGAAGGAACCTTCCGTCCTTCCGTCCCCTTTCCAACGCTTAGGACATCAAAGAAGGTTATGAAATATTAATAGTGACACTTTGACATGTTTTATTTTTGAACTATTTTATTTTATGGTCATTTTTCATTTTTTCAGCATCTAAGTAAACCAAACCATAAACTTTTCCTCCCACCCATTCACTCTTTTTTCCAACTTCCGGAAAGAATTCATCCAACCGTGGACGCATTCTTCTCAGACATTTTCTAATCCTTCCCTCTCAGCCTCCTCATTTGTCTTGAAGTCGTTGACACATTCAACCAATCTGTCTTCTTCATGATTTCTCATTCTGATTTACATAATCTGTGATAGATGACTTTGGTAGTGCACATCTTTAAAAGCTAAGCTCCGAAACGGAAGTATTTGAAAAAATGGTTTTCTCTAAGGACTGGAATGTTTTTGGCAGTAGTCTGAGCAGTAGACGAGCCCGTAAAGAACACAAAGAACCCTTCTCTGTGAATTCCCCAATGAGGCATTGTGATGTGAAATCGATGCTAACGCACTCTTCTTTTCCATCCCATGTCCCTTCTTTCAATCCCCCGGATGTCATTTGATGTGTTAGGTCTTTTAGGGCTATGGGGCTCAGCCGGCTTTAATTAAAACCCACCCCTTTTTCCGTTTTTCACTGTCTAGAGGTGGAGTTGATGCCTTAAATTGTACCCTTAGTGTGGGGAGTTGAGATTCCATTTCAAACTATTTTCGAAATAGATACTACTTTGTTTCATGGTTGGTGCTCACAGAGCATGTTGAAGCAAAAAGAAAAAGAAAGACAATGTGAGAAAGCACATAAGTGGGCAAGTGGGCACTGGTTTCCGCAAATTGCATGATTCGCCTTCACAAGTTCACCCGACTACTCTACTCTGTTTCCTCTTTTGTCTTTTCCGTCTTGTCCCATTGCCCATTCCCTTCTTTTTCTTCTTCAACCGCTTCTTCCAGAAAAAACAACAACTTGTCTTCTTGCAGCTTCTTCTTCTTCCCATCTTCGCCCATCTCCGGCACGCGATTGTTCAAGAATGACGGATGAGCTCGAGGCGCAGATCAACAGCGGACACGTGGCTCGCCGCTCCAAACTCGACGAGCTTCTACAGTCCGTAGCTATTGGAGCGACTCCCAGGAGCAATTCGTGGAGCCGGGAGCAACAAGACATGTCTTCGCAGCAGCTCACACAATCTGCTCGCTCACCAAGAAGCAAGGCAAGTCAAAGAGGGGAAGAAAAAAAGGCTATCTGTCTTATTTCGCGAGTCCGTAGCGTAGCCGAGTACTAGACCGCATAGACCCATCTTCCGATTTTCGCCTTTTTTGGCAAGTAAGCAAGTAGCGAGTTTTTCTATCTACAAACATGCGCACTTTGGTTTTTTTCTTTCCAGAGAATATGTATGCTTCCTTTGAATCCTTATTTTTCTTTCAACAGTTTCTATGTTTCTAAAATCTCAGTCACACACATAGTCACACGTTTCGAGGAAACTATCCCATCCTTTTCGTTTTTTTCTAAACTAACATTCAAACTGACTCCTAGAGAACTTTGATTCTTACCAAATGGTTTTGCCGGACACTTTGTGCTACCTTGTTAGTCAATTCATTAGCCGGCCAATGAACGGGAAATAAGATCCTTTGCCAATCGTCTTTCGCCGTTCTGCACACGAATAGACACACTCACGCACATGCATTTTGAGAGAACGTTATGGAAAGAGAAGTGAACGTCTTCCTTTCTCGGCAAGTCATAAAACTGAGAATATGGTTCATAAAGGTGCGAAAGTGAGGAAAGCTTTTCACTTCCACCATCTTCCGGTGTTTTTGGGGGTGTGTCAGTGACTAATGACTAATGTGTAAAGAATTTGATTCAGTCGATTTTTGGCCAAGTCTCCATGTTTGACAAATCGAGGTCATCTGATTATCGGGTCGCTTTTTCACGTTTTTTTTTTCACTCGCTTATCTCTCGCTAATTACGAAATACATTTTGGCTTTATCTTGACCTTTTTGCCAATTTTTGTTATGAGGAGTGTTTCGTACTCTTTTTTGTGAACTTCTCACTCAGTTTCAAAATTGAGATTAGGATTTTTCTATTTCTGAGCACGACCAAAAAACATTTTTCATTTCGCACACTTCACATCTCAACCCTATAATCTTTTCTCTCGGAAAAAAACGAAAAAAAAGCGAATCGATCCATTTCACTCCAATTCGTCATTCTGGCCAGGTATGGCCCACCTCGTCTCCCATGTATTATTCAACTCGTCGCCCCGAACACACAATAGAGCAAACCTTGTCGCTTATTCGGTCGCTCCACTAATTTTCAATTCGATTCCTGGCTGCCTCCTCTTCGCCTTTTCCTCCAATGTGTCCTCTTCTCTCTTGTGTCCACTCGTTTGCCACACACGCACTGCATAATATGCATTCATACATATATTCTGGTTCTGCACCGGCCACTGCATTTTGCGGTCGACTCACATCAACTGAAAAATCAATGATTCAGGTTTTCAAAATATTATTAGTGGGAGCGTGATGATGTTGCACGTTGCAAGTTGCAATCCGATGATCATTTTTTTTTCACTTCATTTCCGATTTATTCATACTTTACAAAACTTTCTCGTCGTCGAAATGAAAGTTTCAAGGTTTCTGCGAGAACTTTGAAGAAGACGAGGACTCGGTATTGGTATTGCCATTGTTCCTTCTTCTGTCCACTTGCCCCGGTGGTTTTTGTGGCGCATTGCGTTGTAACACGTAAAAAACGCAAAAGTTCCTTCCTCCTTCTCGTTTGCCTCACATTCCATTCAAAACCCGAGCTTTTGCCAAGAAGACGCATCCTTAGGCCACAAATCCTCTAACGTCACAATTATAATATGAACATGCGCTCTCCAGGGAATTATCTCTTGATTCTTGAATACGCTCCGATAAACATGGTCGAAACATGCGCATTCCACCCGCCGGCGCATCTTTTCCCATTCTCAACCAATTTTGCACTTACTGATTAGGACCAATTTGGATTGTAACTGATAACATTGTCTTATTGCCTTTTTGTTCTCTTTCCTCACTTCCATGTTCTGTGGAGGAGAGAAAAGTATTACAAAAAAAAGGCGCTTGAAGAGGAAACATTTCTGACGTATTGTTGAAAGTGGCAAGGAATGCTGTTGAAACAGACAAACTGTTTGATGTTCGCCTCCCGAGCCCTCCTACTTTTACTTCCTATCCTATCTTTGTTTCTCTCAACAAACTATCTCGCAAACTATCCATCAATCGACTCTATTGTCCTTACTCTCAGTCTCTGTTTCATGTTTCACAATCCAACTTTGTGCAGCATTTAAATTCACATTCATTTGAACAGCTTTCCCCCAGATTCTTCTATTTTTTTCCTAATTTTCATTATTTCAGAGTATGAACCGTCCACGTGTCAAGGAGTTTGAAGAGGAAGACAAAGACCGTCGTGACAATGCTGAAGCAGCGTTCCGCGAGTGGTTGAAGAGGAAAGCCGCAGAGCCAAGGACTCCAAGAGCGTCGCCGTCAAGGTACGTGTTTTGTTCTCAGAAAAGTTCATGAATACGAAAGTTATTAAAAAATTGCGACCTTGAAATTGAAAAGTGCACGTTGATTATTTTGGAATCAATTTTTGAGATTCTATTTCAAGAACGGAGTCAAAACACTAAAAATTAAAAATAAAGGTTGTCAAATAGTCGTATTGTCGTTGGATTGGACAACAACGGTTGTCATTGTTTTTCAATCTCAGAGAAGTAGCCTTCGGGCAGAAAAATACTTCTTCGTTTTTCAGAAAAAAAAATAGTTATGCAGGCAGGTGGTTCACAGTAATGAATGCCTGTGCATCGCTTCATTAATTTTTCAGTACTTTTACAGAAATAAGAAAAAGAAAGTTCCCAATTGACTTTTGTTCACCTTGATTATGTATCATTTTTTCAGGGAAGCAATCTCCAAGCATCTCAAAGACGAAGCCCGTCAACGCGTCATCAATCAGTGGCATAACAACAAACGGTTCGCTTCCAAGGTGGAGGCGTATGTCAACGGAAGTGCCTCTAGTCAAAAACCAGATGGAAACCAGACGTTGTGAGCTGAGCCACTTCACAAGTTTCAAACTTTTGTTTCTTTTGTTAGTGAAAGTGTTCAATGTTTTTTGAAAGTCCTCTGCTTCTCAACCTTAACCTTTCCTTTCTTTAAACCAATGATTGTCCTTTTCTGCTATTAATCCATTTTTAGTTTTCCATTCTCCATTCTCATTTTTCCTATTTCCGTTTTTTTCACTTGTATATTGTAATAGGCAACTTAAATTTTATAGTCAACTGATGCTATGCATATACTTGCCACGTCACTGTGGATTTCCATGATCTTTGCTATGTCCTCTTTTTCAACTTTATCCTCTCTTATTCCAGGACATACTAACTGGTTTTCTCCTTTTCTCTCCCTGTCATAGTTTTTTTTTCTTCTGATTCAATTTTTCAATGACTTTTTTTGAAACCATTCCAACAAATGTAATAAAATAAGGTTAGTCAAAAATGTTCAGTTGATTCTAATCCTAGCATTTTCAAATTCAAATGGTTCCCAAAATACTTAAAAATGCTACAGTAAGTCCTTGATCATGTGACTGCTGACGAACGACCACACATTGGATTACAAACAGATGTATTTTACCGTCAATCTCGTCTCCATCCCATCCATCCAACCAGTCAAAGGGCAGATTTAATTTGCAATTTGGAAATGTGCCCTTGATCATCGGTCACTGGCAGTAATTTTCTTATTCTCCCGTGGTCATTCCAATTCAATTCAAACGTTCAGCATCACATGACGAACCTTCTGTTTGGCACAAAACACTCCCATACAGTTCGTTTCCTCTGTTTCCAACCAACCAACCGTCTCTATTTTGTTTGCTTGTGCTCGCTCTCACCTTTTCTTTGTTGGCTTTGTTCAGTTTTGCTCAATATCATCAATGTTATCCGGATTCCATTGCGTTCAATACACAAGTTACTCTGATTATCCTTTGCTTTCTTTTGCTTTCTATTCTTCTTACAAAACGTGACTAATTCAAGAAATTCTGCAAGGAACATTTCTTTTATTTTGCTGACCTCACAGCAATATAAATCAAAATTTCTGCCAAGTTTGTTTTTTTTCAACAACAAAAAAAGCAACTCAGATTTTTGTTTCATTGCAGAAAGCATACCCATTTGAACCTATCCTTGAGCAACATCGTTCCCGTCTCCCTGCTTTGTCTTTCCCATGACGTCACTTGGTAAATGCCAAATGACCGAGGTCAGCTGGCCGAACAGATGAGAAAGAAAAGACCTACCCGCTCATTATCCATTGCCATTGCCCTCCCTCTTCAGTGGTCCCGTGTTTCGCATGTGATCTCATAAAGTTGTTTACTTCTCGTTTTTTCAAGCGAGTTTTTCAGGACTTCCAAGCTCACATTGCAATGGCTAAGTGGAAATTTCCGTTTTTCAACTTGTTGATCTGATCTGCCAAACTCTAACTTATCAATCAAAACTGTCAACCACTTCAGATTAACGTTGAGTGAAATTTGATAAGAATTAGTTTTCACTGATCGTTCTTCGAGAGAACACAACAAGGTCACTCGTCGTGTTTCAAGCTGTTTTGTTTCCCATTCAAGACTCCTCGTGATCATCCGTTAATTCGTCTTCCTCCCACTCATTTTGAATTCAAATTCCCGAACCGAATGGAACCGGTCTAGAGGTTTTACTTGTTACCATTTCCCTACCAAACAACCTCCGTCAGAAGGTCGTATTTTTGCAAAAAGTTTGTTTTTTTCTGGTTAGAAAGATGGCATCGCACATAAAGGAAATCCAATTTCCTGAGTATTCATGTGTATTGTGCATTTTGATTTTATCCGCAGAAAACATTAGTTTGAATGTGCGGTGATTGAATTGGGAGGAGGAATATTGCATTAAAACGAAAAACAAGTTAATCCGTAGGTTTTTGAAAAGGAAATGAGTAGGAGGGAAGTGCTCTTCATAGAAATTTAGTGATACGATTTTGGAAAAAGCAGTAAGCCTCTGAATCTGAATCTGAATCCAACTTACTTTACTCCCAAAGAGACATTGCTTTCTGACAGGTCAGTTGACATGGCTTTGATCACCAACTCTCTATGTAGTTCTGGTTAGCAAATCTCGTGACATCTACATATCTTGCAAACTGAAACCTCACTCAAGTCAACTCGTCGTCTTCTGCTATTTTCCCTCACTTTTCCTGAATCATCCCTCTTTTACATTTCCATCTGTGCCAAAAATAATCGTCTATTCAATTTTCCGTTATTCAGCGATTCAGCTGTCCCTCCGGAACACAGCACATTGTCTGTCAGTTCGCTTTTGTTTTTACAGCCATTTCTCTCTATGAAATTCTTGATTTCCTCTTTTGCTTCCTCCGTTTCAGACGTTTTTTCTTCCTTCTTATTCAGGATGTACTCGTTTTTTATTCCCGAAGAAAAAATGAATGGATTCTTTCGGTTTTTTTCCAGAAAGGAAAAGAATCACGTGAATATGAGAGTTTAGAAAAAATAGGAATGGAGTGGTGTAAACATGCATCTGAATGCGAATTGAATGCACAATTCTTGGAAATTGAGATGGTAGGCAAAAAATGATGAATGAAAATTTCCGAATGAAAACAAAAAGTTCGAGTTGATAGAACTCATAGGAGAAAACAAAAACTAAATGAAAAAAAAAACGCTTTCCAGTAATTCTTAATGATATCAACTAACCGAGCAAGCAGAATAGTAAATCATGTTTAGTTTTTATGTTTCTGCTTCCACTGAGCATATATCATTCTCTAGAAGCTTATCTCGAAGCTCTGCTCACATCATCTTTTGGTTTTTCTCGGATTTTTATTTTCAATGCGCTAAGTTACCTTTCTTATCATTACGTTTCTCTTTTCAAAGACAGCTGGTTATCAAATTTTATCGAAAACACTTTTTTGTGTGTGTTTGTGTGTAGAATATGATTGGCAAGTAATGCCAACGAGAACATTGATAACTAACGATGCGGTATGATTTTCTCCTAATTTTTACATTAAGACTTAATTGTTTTGGAACGCTCTCCTGTTTGAATTTGAAAAAAAACTAGCAAAACTAGGAAAAACAGAATTTTTAGGGTGCGTTTGACCGGCAACCGCGTCGCACCATGTGAGGTGACAATTTACTTCACAGGAAATTTGAGTAATGTTTATTGTCAGTTCTTGAATGAAAAGTAGCCATCAGGCAAAAAATACTTTTATGTCTTTCATTCTATGAAATTAACAGAAAACGTTGCTTAGACGTAAAAATGCCATTTCCTAAGAATATGTTCAACTTTAGTCCAGCCACCCTATTTGTCCGTTCGTTCATCTATTTCAGTACCAAAACAAGTCTCTTAAATAGCGAAAAACGAACGACCAAATGCGAATCCAACAGAAGTGCCTGCCCAGCAGCCAGGAACTGTCCGACTAGTTTTTCCTCTAGTTCTTTTTTTGCTGTCTATTCCCCCCCCCCTCCTTGCTATTCTCTGATCAAAAAACTCGTGACAAATGTTCATGCCCACATTGATCATTCACCATCTTCCCCTTCTGAAGTTTATTGCATGTTCGATTTGGAAACAAATTATAAGCCGACCTTTTTTGGTCAATATTTGTTTGTCAGTTGTCATGTGCTCCATTTTTGGTTTGACAGTTTTCTATCTGAATACATTCTCTCCCTGATAACTTTCTGCTTATTTTTTCTCTATCACCCTACACTTTCTCTTCTTTTTCTCTCTATTTTTTGCATTGCAACCGACCACACAGTTCCCTGTTTCAAATAGTTCTCCAATTCAGATCAGATCAAGACCAAATTAGTTCCATCGAAGGTTCAACACCACGCAACGATGGAATTATCCTCCCGAGCGGATGAAGGCAAGTCTTTTGAAAAAAAATTGAGAGATTTTTTGGTGGGCGATCGCGCAATTCGGGCATGCAACGTGTTTTGTAACCTTTTCCGTCACCGAAGGTAATTCGCAGAACCCCCACACGTAGTTTGATGTTTTCCACTGACCGCTGGTCCGTTGGACTGTCTTTCAAACACTTGACAAGTCAAAGTGAGTTTTTTCCGTAAATCCACAAACGTATTGGGTGGGGTAATCATCATTATTTGCTTTGTTCGTGTTGATGTTGTAAGTGTGTCAGTTTTTGGAACATTTGTTCCTAATTGGCCGCAGGAAACACGATTTTTGTTTGCCAAGTTTTCTGAAAAAAACTTCCGTGTTTCTTTAAAACTTGACGCATTTATTCATGTTAGCCAATGCAATGCAAAGCAACGGACCGCGTGAGCTTGAGGCAAAGAGTCACGCGGATTCATCATTCTAGACATGCCTTTGAACGTTTTTTCCGAGAAATTTTTTTCGGTTTCCCCGTTTTCAAAAGCTCCAAACTCCGAACATCAAGCATATGCCTGAGGCGGTTCCACCCTAAACTTTGCTGCAATATTTTCAGTTTTTACTTCATGTTATGTAAATCTCGCACAAAATCAATTTCCTGTGCATTCCTTCAGTTTTTTTCTCTCGGAATATTTCAGTTGGAACATTTCCCGAGAAATAATTATGGAGCGTTTTCAGCTTGCTGAAAGCCGGTTTCATAGAATGAATGTGAGCGTCGCATTCATTTTTCCACCCCCTCCTTCTCCTCGTTTTTTGTGTCGGCTCGACGAAAACGCTTTTTTTGAGCTGAGCTTAGCCAGCTATCAAACTGGTTTCGTTCAACTATTATTTGTTGCAGTTTTCAAGTTACAAAGGCATATTTTTGTGTTGTTTTTCAGGGTTTATGACCGCTTTTATGACTTTTCGAAGTAAACCCGCTGTCTTTCTTGTCTTTTGTTCATGCTTTCAAAAAAAAAAACAAGACTGTCCCAAAATATGAAAAGAAAAAGAAATTAAGCTTTCTAAAAAATGTCCGCGTCATGTTTTTAAAGCAATAAACACACCAAAACACAAGTTGTCCTTTTTTGTCAGACTTTCACTGGAATAATTTTGAAATGGATCCTGCGAACATAAAGTGAAATTTGATCAATTGCTGCCCAAAAAAGTAAATTCTTAAGTCGTTCGTTTCCAAATATTTTGTTCCTCTCCGGTAGTAGTGCCCTGTTTTTCTGCAAGTGTCAGCCAACATCCGACCCCGTTTGCTGCCCGTGTGTTAGCTGGCCGGCTTGCTCGAAAAGCTTCACAAATAGTACGCGGTAGTGGAGATGGAGAAGAGGAACGCCAGGCAGTTGACTGAGCCGCCGAGCTGGGGGTCGGGGGCTCGGAGCAGGCTGGCTCGGCTCCAGTGATCGTTGGCAGAGCTCTCCCCCGGCCGACGGAAGAGCAGAAGAAAAAAAAGAGAAGAAGAAGAAGACGCGTGTGTTTGTGGCGCCGGCGTCTCGTTGTGAGGCGCACTCGCCGATTTCTACAATACCTCTGCCCCTCGTTGCCTCAGCCTCGAGCTGCTAGGGGTGTTTGGGTCGGTCACAAGGCATCCCACCCAGAGACCCAAGACTCTCTCTCTCTCTTCAGACTAGTCCCAATTCACCATTGAAAAAAGTGTTCGGCTGTTCATTTGCTTCTTTTTTATTTTTTTTTCTGGGACCCTCTTTTATGCGTTTGTTATTCTCGCTCATAAAATTTTCAAATTAACTCTACATACTGTAACATGTGTGACTCTTCGCATTTTCCATAATCTTTTCTCAGTAATCATCAACCCTTACCAGTTGAATAACTCTCTCTTTCTCTCACTCCGCTCACTTCACCCTATCACTGTCACTTGTCCAACAATTGTCTAAGACTGATCGCCACAATTGGATCAAACTGCCTGGAACAACACAACAAACAAGACCTGATCGTGTGGAAGAGGGACAATGTCCGACTTGAGATGAAGAAGCCGTGCGCTGCTTCTGCTTCTTACACACGCAGCAACGTTCTTTTTTCTCGCCTTACTTCTTGAGCACAACTAGGTACTGGTTTTGTAAACATGCTGTTGGATTGAGTCCCTAACCGAAATTTCTTTTTGTTTGACGCAGAAAACTGTTCAATACTGTTAGTTTGTGTCAGCACATTCCTACGTGCTGGGGTTCTTAGTTTTTCCCCTTCCCCTCCCACCTCTTTCGTTCTCAAAGAGTTTTTTATCTGAAAATTTCACCGTCGAAGTTTTTTTTCCAAATGCATGTTGCTTGCCTAGCGTAAACATCACGCGCGAATCGAATCATCAAAATCAGGTCGTTCCATCGCCCTTCTGCGCCTTTTCCCCCGCAGCCAGTTAAGAATTCAGAACCCATTTTGAAATTATGTATGTATGTGAGGTTAGGGAGATGTGTGGGGTTTGGAGGCGGGTACTGTACTGTACATTCAGTTTCACACGCCACTTTTACAAAAAAAACGAAAGCGAATCGAACGAGATAATTCGTTCACTACTGTCGCAAACTTTCATCAACATTATTCTATCCAAAAAGCAATTGACCAATTTCAGAATTGAATCGGAGTGATTGCGAGTCAAAGACGTTTGTGCTAAACGCTGGCCAACCGCCGTCACGACGTCACTCGATGTCAGAGAATCAACGGCAGAATTCAGTGGGAAGTGGTGGCTATCAACATTCTTCATCGTCGTCAGACAGCTTTATACAAGAGAAGCCAAGTCATCAACAGTAAGCTTCTTTCATCTAATACCCAAATTTGTTTGGAATTCTTTGCCAAATAAGTCTATGTTCATTCTGTATCTCCACTCATTTCTTCTTCTTCTTCTCACTTTCCATCTCTGCCACCACCCCCAGGCCTTTTTCCTTTTCCACATTGTAAACGTTCGTCGCGTCAGAAGGAAGGGGACGGCCGCCGCGCTTGTTTACCACTAGGGGCGTCTACTTCAACCTCTCTGTCACCTCCGCCAAACTACGCGCTTCTAGATTGCGCTGCGTCTCTGAATGCCCCATGCTCACTTACCAATATCCTCCGCATGACTCCGTTGGTCAGTGACGGACGTCCAATGAAAGTTGTAGAGAAATTCGTTTTCTGATGGAAAACTGGCTGACTTTGGAATGGAAAAGGGAAGATGGGGACGTTAGCTGAAAATTGAAGAATGTTGGTTATCGCTCTGAAAGTGACAAAAACAACAAAAAAATAGCGTTAAATTCTTCACTTTGAAAGTGTGAAGAACTGCTCGTGAAGAACAACAAAACGGCGGGCGCTTGCACTGAAATTAGGGCGTTTGCTTCTCTCGACTCTGCACAACGGAGCGCATTTGCATATTGCCACCTCTTGTTTGTCCCATTCCTCCCACGTTTTCCAATGCATTATTCACTCTTCCCTTCCAATTCCCATTTCCTTGAACACAAAAACAGACCGATGAAAGGAATTCGAGTAGGTATCGTGTTCCTCTTTCTTCTTCTCCAGTTTTTCTTTGTCCAGCCATCCATTTATCCCATTCCTCCCTCATTTGCCCTGACGTCAGTCACATGGTGTCCCATGGTGAAAATGTCACGCAAGAAGAGGATTTTAAAGGGAAAAGGGAAAAGGGCGGTCCGAGAAGCAGAAACGCAAAAGAACCAAGCGCTCCATGAAATAATGATTGACTGAATAACAAGCCATATGACATGAATCAATTTGCAAGTTTGAAAACATTTCTGCAACGTCTCGGTCTGACAAATCGAATAAAACTGGGGAGAGGAGGGAGAAAAACAAAGTCAACTAGTCCTTGGTACAAACAAAACACGGCACAACCTGTTCCGATAACCAATCGGTTGGCGATTATCTTATCAGTACATTTTGATGTCATCAGCGATTTTTCATTGTGAAATAGAATGGAAAACTTTGTTTGCAAATATACATGTTTTGGGGTTGCTGAGGAGCGGAAAGATATCACGTGCAGCAAGTTTTCCTGGTTTTTAGTTTTGTTTCGGTTCACCTCGTGCTTTCGAGCGAGCAAACAAATTGTGTGTGAATGAAAGGAAAATTGAGGGGTAGCAAACTTCCGGGGATCAAATCTTGCTAAAAAAAAGCAAAAAAACAAAAAAACTTTTCAGCTATCTCAGCGAATTTCGAGTAGAAGCATGTCCGCTGTTCAAGCAACATCAATGTCAGCAACATCGTCCCTTCACTTGTTTCAAATGGCACTTTGCAAATCAGAGGAGGCGCAGGTCCACTTTTCCTATAGCTGCACATCAATATCATCATATTTTAGGCCAGTAAAGAGAAACGATGGCTCATTCAACTATTCTCCCGATATTTACTGTGACAAATATGACGAAAACACTGGAATATGTCCAGATGGGGATGAGTGAGCTGAACGAGTTGTATTTGTGATGTAACGTGTGTCTTTCAGATGTATATTTCTTCATAGAGTATCTGGGGACGTAGAACGAAAATATCATTTGCGATACTATAAAACAGCTCAATGTGTACATCCGACCGATGCCAGGGGGCAATGCGTCAAGGTTCAGTTTTTGATTCTTTTGACGCCTTCTGTGCAGAAATTTTCCTGCCTTCCTCGTTCTTACAATTAGAATCTAACATTTTGAAAATATGCCCCTTTCTGTTTTGTTTTCCACCAATAGTAATTGAAGTGTCGTGCACACATTTCTTTATTTTCCCCAAGTTATTTTGAATTATAAATTATAAGTTACGCCCCTTTTTCTTAGAAAACAGGGATATTTTTCTGCGCAGGAGGCATGCAATATATTTTTCAAACTCTCACTTGACGATTGTCGCACGTCCCATATTTTCCGTTCCAGAACGGTGCTCATTGTGCATTTGCTCATACCGCGAACGACATCCGTCCACCAATGGTATCAAAGGCTTCCCCTAAAACCAGTTATCAATCGGTTCTTCAGTTTGACCAACACGAAGTCGGATTCTCAACTGTTGTAGACGGGGAGGGCCGCGATAAGACCAGCTTTGTGATTGAGGATCCACAATGGCACTGTGAGTTGTTTTTATTTCTCGAAAGGCATTTCTTTTATTGCTTGCATTGGGGAAAACTTTGAAGAGATTGGCAGAAAAGATAATTGTTACTGCAACTTTGATAAAATCTTGTAGAAACATGTAACTTTTTACCGAAAACAAAACGCCGTGTTGTTTCCATGTTTCAAAACGGATTAATAATCAAAGATCAAGTGACCCGGGGGGCACGTGTGCTCTCCGGCTCTAAGACTCTCTTTTGCGTGCCATGTTGTTGCGTCTATCACATGACCATTGCCCAGTTTCCAACTCTCATGTTTCTCTACTCTCTTCACGAACACACAATAGACGCGGCGCTTGGGTGGGGGGGGGGAGCAGAAAAGAACCGAAATAAATGGATGGACTTGTGGACTGACCCTAAAGTTTATGGGGATGTGTTTTTGTGTGATGTCAACTAGCCACATAGATTTGAAATGAGAATAACCCTGGGGAGAGTACTGAGGGACCAATTAAACACATATGTTTATGAAAACAGTTTCTATCTTATTACGGCACACACAAACTCCTGTAACAGTTGCAGCACAAGATCATGTCCTGTCGTGCTACAAAACTGAGCAATGCCGCAAACCAGCACGTCTCTGCCGCCAGGGATACGCCTGTCCGTTCTACCACAACTCAAAGGATCGTCGTCGGCCACCAGCAATCTACAAATACAGGTGAGAAACCAAGAAACCACTGTAAGAGAGCAAAACGTCAGAGTTCACAAAGTTCTTCTCTAGATAAACACGTCGTTCGTTCCATTTGCAAATATATTGTCACAGTAAAATCAAACTTTGACTTGTTGAGTGACACTAATTCCGTGCAAACAGATACAGCCTCCACAGTCAGAAAGACAAATTGCAGGTCAACACCGTGCCCAGCTGCCAAAACAATCGACGAATGGCTGGATCCGGATATCTGCGAGGCCGGCGATAATTGCCAATATTGTCACACCAGAACGGAACAACAGTTTCATCCGGAGATTTACAAGTCGACCAAGTGCAATGACATGTTGGAGGTAAACAAAAATGAATGGATAGGTTACCGAGCAGAATATTTCAGCACGGATACTGTCCGCGAGCCGTTTTCTGCGCATTCGCTCACCACGACTCGGAACTTCATGCGCCTAGAAACCCATACGTTGGAAGCACCCAAGCAAGTCCAAAGGAACAGTGCAGTCCATCTCCAAACGGATGTAAGCTCCAAACTTTTTAAATAAGCTTACTCTATTTTATTTATTTCAGTCAGCATTCCCACCGAACAAATGCGCTTCGAATCGCCAATCAGCAGCTCGCCAAGCTACTCCGCGGTGCTCAAAAACCGAAATGCGATCAACAAACAAGGTTGTTACGCAACAACGGATTCGATTTCATCCAGCTACCCGAAAGCACCAGGCTATGAGCGTTCGCCAATTGTGGGAAACTTTGATGTAAGGAAAAAAAAGTGTCAAGTCACGAAACTGAAAAATTTGTTTAGTTCCAACCGATTGGTCGTGGCGATCAAAGACTTCGCACTCATTCGTTGAACATGGGACATTTGGATATGCTCAAGAGAAACATGATCCTCAACGGAGGGTTGTCCCAGATTGATCCTGGAAACCCAGCCCTCCTTTCTCATCCATCACTGTGCCGTTCTGATAGTGGATTCAACGTTGTCAATGACTCAATGCCAACATTGGATGAACTGAGTCTTGACCTACCATCAATTGATGAATCTAGCAATAGATTCAGCTTGTTTAATGATGGTGAGTACCTAGTTTTATGGATTGTAAAACGAAACACATTTAAAAAAAACATTTTCAGTACGTAACGCGTCCCTGGATCCATTTGGCAACAATTACTTCGGTCAGGAGCAGAATGATATCTTTGGAAGCAACTTTTTTGATGCCAACATGGTAGCTGAATACTAAATGATTCAAAGTAATATTTAAACTGTTTCAGTTCCATCCCGAATACCAAAACGGCGAATATGAGGATTTTTTGCAAAAGCGGAAACAAGAGTTCAACAATTTGAATGAAAAATGTCAATATCTGGAAGAAATTATCAATAGAACCCGTCAGACGGCAGAGATGTGGAAGGCCCGATTTGAAAATGAGGAACGCGAAAAGACTCAGCTGCTCAATGAAAGAAACACTTTGCTGGCTCACGTAGACAATATGAAAGCTCAGTTGATGCCGATGCAGTTCATGCCGCCAGTTCAAATATCCTCGCCACTATCCATCAACCTGCCACAGGAAAGTTTCGATGGCGGAATTCGTCCGTCAGCAAGTCTTCAACACAGTCCACCGTTCAATATCTTCGGGGTAATCAAATTAGTTGTTTATTTTATTTATATTCTTTAAAAGTTTAGAATGATTGCGAGACCGGTGCCCCAGCATGTGCTCGTTGCGGTCGAGACCGCTCCCGTTCTGGATCCGATAGTCAAAGCCAAAGCTCCTGTCCCGTTTGCTCCAATTAGAATGTCTATATTATCCGCGGATGTGTCCCATTTCCCTATCACCCCAATCCAATTTTCGGTCCTATTTGATATGATACCATTCCAACTGCAACTAAGCCCCGCCCCCAGGGCTTTGTGCCGGTCACTTCAACACTTTATACATCAAAATTGTGTTTTCTCCAACCTTTTCTTGTTGCTAGATCAACTTCCTACCTACTTTTCCATCATTTCCTAACACCATCTAGGTCGCCGCGGAATCTTCTCAACTCTTTGCTATGCAATCTTCTTTTCCAATTTTTTAGCGATGAAAACAAAAATTTTACAAAAAAAATTCAAAAAAATCAAAAAAGTCAGCACTTTGTATATTGGCCGCATAATGTTTTTTTTCTATGAATAGAACATCTTCTGATTGTGTGAATCTAGATTCCTAGTCTCTGAATACCACGTTTATATTATTGAGTGTCTTACTTATGTATTTTCTAAATCCAATTTCAATTTTATCTCCGATATACAGAAATCCTCCCGTATAGCGCATTTTTCTAGTCTTTCCATTTTATCATGTTCTATTTTTGATTTTCATATTTTCCCTCCTCGTATTGTAAATTTAATTTCAATTCCACTTCCAAACGGCCACCATTTTCTCCCGGTAGGACTATTTTCACACTTTCCGGTTTTAGAATTTTCCAAATTTTTCTACACTCAATTCCTTGTATAAACCCCTTTGCCCATTTTTTCAAACGTCCCCAATTGTGTCGTTCGTAGTCAATTTCATCTGTTTCTCTTCCTTCCACCATCTAACTTCTATGCATTCTTGTTCCCCATTTCACAATCCCTGGTACCATGTAGACCTCCTTTTTCCATCAGAATTATGTAGAAGCTAAACGGTTGTTCCATCCCACTCCCTCCACCAAAAACTTGTAGTTCATCCACTTTTCTATCACTGGTAGCATCTTCCCGAACTTTTTCAAAATTTCAGAATTATAGGAACGCAGTTTTTCCTTTTTTCCTTTCCGCCCCGTCCCGCCCAATGAATTTTAGTAGTTCTATGATAAACTTTTTTTTCTTGATTCGAAAATTTCATTTTCTTTTGTGTATGTATTCTATTTGAAATTCAACGTTTTATTGTCTATGTCTTCTTTTAAAATCTTCCAATTTCATTGAACTTATAATGATGTAAATTTCAAGTTTTTTTCCAATTGTATGTAGGGAAAAGAGTTTTTTTTTCAAATGATCATTCCTTTAATTCCGTTAATTTGAATTGTAAATCAGCATTTTTCATTTTTTTTTTGGAAACGTATTTTTAGTACTTTCGTAATAATGCTGAAATTTTTAAATGAAGTTGTATTCTTTTGTGTTGCTTATCAATAAAAAAGCGTTTTTTTCTAAAATTGAATAGCTTAGAAATTTACTTTAAAAGTCTTTTTAATCAAAAAGATACAGAAGGGCTAGTTATTGACAAAATGGCAGAACCACTTGACTTGCTTGCCTCATGTGACTCAGGTGTGGTTAGAAGTTTGAGAGGACGAGAGATGTACTTTTTCATGACCACATGGCATTAGTTTCATGATCTTCTAATGATATTGATCGGGGAGAAAAGAAGTAATAGACAGAGCTACTATAAGTTTTGTCTAGATGAGTACACATTCTGGTTTCTGGTTTTTCAACGTATGCATTTCTAGCATTACCTAGTATTTCACAATTTGTTTACCAACAAATACAAAGCGACAGGTTCTGTGTTGTTCCATATTTCATGTTAGTCAACGTTAAATTTAAACGCGTTTACTCTTTCCTCTTTTTTCTTTTCTTTTTTTTCCGTCTTTCTTTCAAATAATATGTTACAATTGAAATTAATAGTTTCCTCTGGCCGAACTGTTCCGATGAACATTTTGGATAAAGACTACTTGAGCAATTGCATTTGCATAATTATTCTTAATCCTGTTCTGGTCGCTAGCCGACAAAAAAATCGATGTCGATAATTGTGCAAGACTATCTGTCCATCTGCCCTATCTCCCAACCAAAAAACACACCTGTTCATCGATTGCACACCAAGCACGTTCAAAACCGTTTGCACAAAGCGCTTTCGCTTCCTTTTTCCTCCCTGTATAACCCGAAAATGCGCAAGCAGTCTCTACTGGCCCGCTTTTCGTTTACGGCGTGTGTACACTACGGGTCGGGTCGATACAACAGCTGAGGAACTACCCTAGCCCCCCGCGTTTCTCGTATTCTTCTCTTTCTTTTTCTCTTTGTGTCTGACGTCATTATTGCAAAACCAGATCAGATTTTTCCCTCAAATCCATTCCAAATTGATTTTTAAGTTTTTTTTTAAAGTTTTTTTTTCTTGTTGCACTGGCAAACCAGAAACCTAAAACCTTTTTTCCAATACCTAATTTTTCAGATTTCATCTCAAAGAAAACCTATGTCAGCAGCAGATGAGGACGCTTTACCAGTTTTCGTCAGCACAACAGAGGTATTTTGTTCAATTTCCGACCCATTTTCATTCAGTTTTCCAGCTTTTATTCCGGCTCAACGAGAAAAGCCCCGCAAAACTGCTAACTTTGTATAACCCATTCGGGCATTCAATAACATACAAAGGTATATCGATTCCGCTCCGTTTGAAAGTTGTCCAACCCAATTTTTATTGCAGTGTTATGCACAGCCACCAGGAATTACACAGTCAACGAAACGACTGGTATCCTGCAAGCAAAGTGCTGCCAAGACATGTGAGTTGACAAGTTTTATATGCATTTGAAATGACGGCGGGACGACGGGGAAGGGAGATAAACAAAAAAGCTATTGAGAATATTTTCTTGGGATATTGAAAGAGTCAAATCATTTTCAGCGTCGTCCGATGCATTCAACGTCTCCCAGTTGGAACCGTTGACAAATTGAAGGTTGAGATCTCAAAGAAAGGATCAACAACAGTGAGAATCCTTAAAAGATTGTAGAAATGAAGAAAGTCATTTCAGACATGTGGCTCCCGCATCATCACCCTTCAAACCATGGCTAGCGACTTCACGGATCCAGATGAGCCACAAAGATTTGGACAATTCAACCCGGCAACAAAAATGAGTTCTTCATTGACAAGCGAGAGAGGAGACAGAGTTAGTTTTTGAAAGTTTCTAAAAATGATGAACACTCCATTATTGCACACAAAACCCACAAAAACTGAATTTCTCGATTCACATAATATAATTCCAGAATCAATCCAACATGTGGGTGTGTCTTCTCGTTGGCCTCTTCTGCGCCATGGCCCTCGTCTGCCCGACTGCCGGTGATCCAGAGTCTTTCAAATCCTCTGTTCCCCCGATGCTCCACATGTCCCTTCAACAGAAACTTGTCGCATCCTACATCCTGGGAATTGTCTCTGTGCTCATCCTTCGACCAATGTAATCAGTGTACATTGTCGTGTAAATCTTCCCGTTTGCAAACGCCCCACAGGTTCCTTCTTCTACCCTTCCTCCACCCCCAAACAATTCGAGTCACTTTTTTTCCCATCCATGCTTCTTGCAACGACTGGTTGCTCTGTCATACACACACGCTTTTTTTTTGCTATGTACGTTCATTATCCCCTTTGAAATTGTAAAGTGTACATTACATCTTAGTAGGAAATCATTCATTTTATATATCAAATACGCACGTTTCTGATCTTGTTTGTATGAATTTGCACTCCTACCTCCTTACTTGTAACTGTTACTTGTGAAACCTTTACGAAATTGCAGCCTTCTTTTCTTTCAACAATTCTTTTCTATCAATAAAATTTAAAGTGTTAAAAAAAACTCTGTTTTTTTTGTATTGATTTTTTGTTCCAGGATTTACCACCGTCTAAATTTGAAATATTTGAAAAGAAAAGGGTGAGATTTATGAGTATCGTTTTGAAACGGGTCCACCGACAGAGACTGTCCGCAGACACCGACTTGGGACCATGTTGGCAGACCGCATCGATTTTTGCACCCCTCCCTTCTTTGCCAAGCGTGAACAGTGTACCTATTTCTTTCCTATGTCGTTTCCTCCCTGAGCATCAAAAAAGAGTTTTTTTTCCCTTTCATGGTGCTGGTCGCGTCTTCAAAAAACTTCTTTTGTAATTCTTATAGAACTCTAACGATAAAATTACTCTCTGATTTCATTAATTTTTGATAATTCAATAATAATTTTTTTTAAAATTATTTTATTGTGTATTTCATTTTAATAAAATGTCGCAAGTTTTGCCAAACAATTATGCTCTCTCCTTGCATTCCCTCGTCTGATTACTTCATCGTCTACTTTGTCTTTTTTCTTCTTGATCAGATAGCTATCTTGCACTTTTCACAAAAAAAGTGACAGAAATAGTGTAAAGTGGATGGTTAAAATTGATGAGGAAGACCTCCGTGCAAGGAAACGAATTGGCTGAGAACACTTCTCAATGTCGAAAGGGGTAACATCAAACATCAAATACCTTTTTATTCAAAAAAAATAATCAATTGAATTGATACCAAAACGTGTTAAAACATGAAAATAGAAATCTTATAAAGTGTACTTACTCAAAGTCTGGTTCTGGCTACTCAAAATCAGAATCAGTAAGTTCCAGACATGGCATTTCGTTCAAATTCAAAAATTCAAAGTCAATTGGAATATTAAGCAGGTCTGGATAGTCGAAGGAGTGTTTCTTGTTAAAAACCATCGGAGGAGGAACGTTCGCATAGGAAGAGCTTGCTGGATGTGATGAAGCATACGGTGGATATGATTGAGCTGGGTAAGATAGCTGCACGTTGAGCTTGGAGAGAAGAATTGGATGCTGTGTCAGCAAAGAACGTGGTGGAGGGGTACGATTCGGGTATGAAACGGGCGTGGGTGTCAGACAATTATTGTATCTTTTTTGAAAATATTCTTGAGAATAAGTCCAAGGTTCTAGTGTCCGTGAGCTGCCCGAACTTGTGTCATTGCTGCTTATATTCCAATGACTGATGTAATGATCACAACCTTTATCGGACGGTGTCCATTTTCTTCTTGCATGTTTATTTTGCAGCTTACTGAAGTTTGGTTTCAAATTATCAAAACAGTCTCTGAAATCTTCCCATAAACTGTTTTTCAATACTGTTTGGACTTACATGCAACAAGGGGCATTTCTGAATGGATTCGTGAAGTACTGACCAGAAAGTCTTTTATGACATTCTCCACATTTCTGACGATATTTTGGGAACGTTTTTGTCCGCCTGAAACAAAAAATAAATCAATTTGATTCTAGTGATGCTTTTTACTTGGATTCCAAATCGTTCGGCCTGTCGGATGTATATTTCTTGTAAAAACGAAAGCAGTTCGCACAAACTGCCATTTGAGTTACGGAATGGTACCGACGGTCATTCATGTAAACAGTTTCGCAGTTTGTGCAGGTTGCTCGGTATTGTTCTATCGACTAAGAGAAAACATAAAAAGTCCTGACGATCAAAATTCAATAAACATACTCTATGTTCCTGTGGATCAATTACAGCCGCATTTTCGCTACTTTGCTCACTCATATTTTTTAACTTTTTTATTTTCATCCTGAAAAAAAATATGTGCACTTAGGCAAAACTCTCCAGAAAATGAAAAGAAAGATTAGGAAAATAGGTCAAAACCTGTAGAGATTGTGTGTGAGAAATAAAATGTATCACCTAGCCAAGGTGGGGAAAAAATGAAGGGGTGATTGATGGAATGGAAAAGATACGGATATCTGTGTGGGTGGGAAGCTTACTGTAATGGTGAATGAAAACTGGCTAGGATCTCGGAACACGTTTTTTAGCGAATGGTGAAGAACGTTTTTGTTGCTTTTATCCAAGTATGGAACACGTTCTCATGAAAACGTTCAAATAATTTCAAAACTGATTTTAAAAAAGTTTTTCAATTTGTTGGCAGCTTAAATTGATAATAGAAAAAATGACATATTACAGCATTTGTTACCTGTGAGAAAAGAAAGATGATGTTATGAATTTGGAATCTACACTGCCCTATCTTTATATACTATTTTATTCTTCTGAACATGAAGATGTTCTTGCGAAGGGCATTGAAGAAATTGTGAAAATGGATGTCATTCATACGGAATAGAAGAAAAACACAAAGGGAAGTCACTCAAACTTCACTTTGTCTCTACGACAGCACTTGCCAAAAAAGAAAGAGATAACCTTGAAGCTAACGAACAGAATAACGAAAAGGGCAGTGATTGCGATCGCGATAATGTCTAAAAGGTAGTATTCGATGAACGTTTGCTGTCTTCCGTAGGGATCCATCGACGGCAGTTTTCCAAATCGAGCAGCAAACTCCACGTGTTTGATCAATGTCTCTTTTGTATTCGTTGGCTGGTTATTGAGCATTTCAGAGAGTCTTTCAGCATTTTTACGATAGCTTTCATCCTCCATCACTTTTCTCAGGGCATGTTCCATTGCTTTTGTATTATTCAAATCACTCTTGTGCAAAACTTCAGCAACACCATGTCTCTTCAGCATTTCAGCGTTTCTAGTTTGATCGGCAAAGATTGGAATCTGAATTATTTTTCATGCTTCCTTCTTAGTGATTTCTTTAAAGCCAACTTACCACAACTGCTGGTTTGCCCATCATAGCCAATTCTGTGACACTGGCAAGTCCTCCATGAGTGATAAAAGCATTTACACGTGAATCCGCCAGAAGTTCTGTCTGAGGAATCCATTCAACACGATTGATGTTTAGGCAATCGCAGAAATGAGTTTTCTCCGCTAAATTTTCATATTTCCAAATGAACGAAGTATCTGGCATTGACTTAATCAAACCAACAATTGCGATTCTATAATTTTAATTTTAGCAAACATTAGTTGTTCTGAAAACATACTTGAACTCCTCCGGCATATCCATCGACTTGATATTCGTTCCAAAAGATATCAAAACGTTCTTTTTCCGCATTCCCAACATTGTGTCCATCATATGTGTTAGTTCCATATTCTTACGGTCTGTGTTCACAGCAAGACCTCCAATCGGAAGAATTTTATCGAGTTTAGGAGCAGGGAAGTCAAGAATTGGAATATGGTTTGTCAGGAAGAATGATGATTCTGGGAGGGTTTCCTGGAAAAAATCCAATGAAGAATTAGAAAAAGAAAATAACTCACTCTCCAAGATCTCTCAATTCCTAAATATTTCTTGGCGTTTTCAAACTCATTATCGGCAATAACGGTAAACATAAAGTGGCCAGAGAGGACATGCAAAACGTTCATGAATCTTTCCGTTATTGTCATACGGTCTCCATAAACACTTTGCATTCCTGGCACATAACTCGGAGCAATTGGTTGACCAATGATGTAACTAGAGTGGTCCATACGACTACAAGAGAGAACCGAAACATGTGCGGGGATTTGAAGATATTCAACGACTCCTGAAATTGATGCATAAACAATTATTCTAATTCCACTATTTTTGTAGTGTCAAAGTTTAGTCACCATATGCACATCCATCAAATGGCTCCATGATCGCCAAATCAAAATTCTCGGCCTTCAATTTCTCCAGAAGGTCTTTAGACTGCATTACTTCTGAAATTAATTTGAGAGTCATTATTCTATCGCATGAACATTTTTACTATTGCATTGTGCTCCAAAAAGTGTATTCAAAGCTCCAGAGTTCCACCACGTCATCACTGGACTTGAGGTATCGATGGTCCATAAGTTCGTCAGGAACTCGGTAGTCTTTGCAAATTCTTCTTTAACTAGTTCATCTGCTTCCACAAAAATCTGCTTTTTTGTCGATTTCAATCCAGTTCGACCACGTTGACTGACGTCAATCACTGGCATTAACATGGTCTAAAGACGGTAATGTACATAAGTTCCGGAGGAAGTGTGATTAGCAAGACTTACCACATCATGTCCAGCATCGGTGAGCGTATCAGCTACACTCGACATGAATTTAATGTGACTGTGGGAAAATAAGTTTGAGTATATAAGGATTTTATAGGATTCAATCAAATTAGCTATAGCTAAAAGGAATATTACAGAGAGCACTGGCAGCCGCATGTTGACAACAGCAAATGACCAAGCACTTGGCAGTGTGCAGTTATTTTCAATAATCGCTGATAAGATACGAATGGTCGACGTGTTTGTAGATAGACTAGTGTTTGATATATGCGGAATGGTTTTCGATATTGTTGTTGGAGTTGGTGAAGAGAGAATTCATGCTGATTTTTAAAAAAAATTATCCTAGTTGGAAGATTGGAACGTTGAGAAGTTGAAATGTTTTTTAATTGTACTAAAAATAAAAAAAGAACAGTTCTGCTTTTAAATTACTATGTCTACCATAGTATAGTTTTAAAGTACATTCATTTTGAATCCAGTACAATTGCTTTCAAAGAATCTCTTGTCTATTGCATTCGTTGACGTTTTTATCAAAGTTTCAGGCATATGAACACAGTGTACCGATGGATTAATCAGTTTGGTAAATCAAATTTAGGTTACATTGATGAATGAACCCAGTTATCTTTTCTGTCGAACAAACAAAACAAAAGGCTCTTCCTTTTTTAGAACAAACGACGGATTGAATGTGAAATTGTTATTATTCGCATGTTCCCTATTCCGACAAAAAATAGTGGGCAATAATGTATCTCTGGAGAAAGTATTTAAACCAATTCTGCCGTTTTCCAAAAGGTCCCTTGTTGTTTCGGTGTGCCCTTAAAGTGAATGAAACTTAAATGAAAATGAAACTTGACAGTGTTACTTCCGTGTTTTGTTATTCCAATCTCCTAATCATATGTTAGCCTTTGAAAAGGACAGCTATCTGATCAAAAAATGACAAATATCACTATGGCAACGATTATAAACTAGCCATTAGCGTCAAACCTCATGATTCTTCAAGTCCAAGCCGAACCAACCCCTCACGAGTTTTTTCTTCTGATTTGCCATTCCATTTCCCACTTAAGCACCTGTTCAATTCGTCATTCCGGCATCCACTTTTTTTTTGTTTTACACCCACTGGGTTTTCGTTTTCTTAAAAAGGGTTAGCTGAGCGCAAGATCATCTCATTTCCGAATCCGAGCACCAAATTCCATTCGCAGAAACATCCGGCTGTTAATCAAATTCTCTTCTCATTCTCATTTTCTCCTTTCAACTATTCATCCACCGTCAACCAACCCATTTTTCATTCCTTTTCTGGTCCATTTTTTTCATTTTCTTTTGTTTCCGGTCTCGTTCCCTTTAGGTTTGCAGAAAAAAGCAGCTTGCTCAAATGGCTTTTGAGAGGAGATTTAGAAAACAAAAAAAATGACATAAAAAATTATAAATATTGATCAGAAATATTAAAACACCGGCACCTGTGGTTATTTCAAACAGCTGAAAATATTAGAACAATTTTATTAAATTGTTTTATTTGATCAAGATCTTATTTGTAAGAAGAGAATGCCAGCGCGATCCGTTCGTTCCTTCTCAAGAACAACATTTCCGCAATATCACGTTTTTCTAGCGAGAAAGAAGTTTATCAGTGTAACAAACTGTATCCGCCAGTTCACATCATCATTGTCATCTCTCTCTCTCCTTAGTTCGTCTTCATCTCACCAAACCAGGTAAAAAGACCAAAAAAAAGAAAAGTTGCGCTATGGATCTCTTATAAGTAGCGGGTTTCACTATCTCGTCCTGTCGTTCTCATTCTTCTTCGACAAGATTCGCCATCATGGAATCTTCTAGTCGCCTAGCGTTTCTCGGCAGTTTTACATCACATTTCTTCTTCTTCTTTTCGTTGATGCATACCTTTTCCTGTTCGAATCGTTTTGTGTTTTCAACTGCGCTTGGTTTGCGAGAACAGCATTCGAAATCATTTTGAAACAAAATCAGCTGTATATGTGACGAGTTCCACACCGAACCCCACAAGATCCCCCATGATCTAAAACAGTAACTTGACTATAATGTCTTTTTCATTCGACCCAAATTATTGCAAAATACCATTTGATAACAATCGCTTCCCAACACGTGACTAGACAATTTGATAGGTAAAACGTGTTGAATAGGAAAACCAAAAATAAAACATCATACTTTTCTCTTGTTAATCAAGGTGCTTCACAGAGTTTGAAGACATGTTATAGCTGAACTTCTGAACACATTAGTGCTGCCCAGATAATTTTGCTTCCTTTCTGTTCTTTTACTATCTCTTTTGTTTCCTATCCTCCAACCTACAAAAAGTGTCTGCGTTGCTGAATCTAATCAGTGGGGAATGCCGCTCTCTATTCCGTGACGTTTTGAGAGAGACGAGTCTGTCTTCTTTCCACTCTGACTTTTATCAGTTTCTATTGGAACTAACGGTTGTTGCAGGCCTCTGACCGGAACAAACAGTTGCGATGTCATCGCCAAGTGCTGACCTCATTGCTCGGTCTGTTCAACACAATTTGAGCCAGCCAGGAATAAACGAAAAAACTTGCAGATTCAAAAAGATGAAGTTTGTCCCGGATAAGAGAAGCGAGGGGTGGTGGACGACCAACTTGATCAAAAATCTTGTCAAATCCAAAGACCAAGTATCCGACTGTGTGATGCTCTGTGTGATTCGTGACCTTCTTGGAAAGGTGAGTAATTTAAAAGTAACTAGTAGAAATGACAGTAATGTAGGAAGTGCTGTGTCGTTACCGCGTCTACTACGTCGATTTGACAATCTTCATGTTGTCTGTGCGAGAG
Organism: Caenorhabditis sp. 39 LS-2015; assembly: GCA_900536345.3. Lineage (NCBI taxonomy): Eukaryota > Metazoa > Nematoda > Chromadorea > Rhabditida > Rhabditidae > Caenorhabditis > Caenorhabditis waitukubuli. The sequence goes on along the minus strand of LR563879.1, from coordinate 252,308 downwards.
GAATACGTTGAGAATGTCTATGAGGCATTGAAGGTACTTATTTGATGACTTATTTAGTGACTTAAAAATATATATAAATTAAGACCAAGTTCGAGCATGTTATTCCAACATCGGATCATTTTGAGGAGACCGAAATTTTCTGGGAACACGTCCCAAACTACATTGGTATGCTCTTGCTTAACAGCAACTTCTAGACAGCAATTTGTTTCAATAGAATATCTTCCAGAACTCTACGAGGTCCTCAACAAATTTCTGATGGAAACTGATTCCCGCAATGTTCTGGCACAAAAGACATTCCAAACCCAAGAACAGCTCATCAAGTATAACTTTATGAAAGATATAGTTGAACATGTTGCCCAACGTTTTTTGATTGACTTTCCGGAACGTGAAACTCGAGATGACTTGCTCAAGAAAATATTCCGTGCAAAATTCTCAACGAATCCAATCGACCCAGAAAAGTCAAAATGGGTTGAATATCAAAACGTTTGGATGTTGACTGAGAAAATCGAAGAGCTCAGTCCCCGCGAAAACGGGGAAGCAAGCCCATTGATCCCGGAGTACTACCCTATCACAGAGGACCAATATCTCTTGTTCATTGCTGATCATTCTGACGATCTTGACGAAATCGAAGTTTACCACGAGCAGATTGACGATAGTCTAATGATTGTGCCAAACAATACCACTGACAACGATTTTATAAGGAACATCGATCTAGTTCGTGGTCGTGGAATTTACTTGGGACATTCTCACACTTATCAGGACTGGAGTCGTAAGTTTCCAGATAAGTGCAACAGGCAAATTCAAATTGACCTTTAGCAAACGTCAAAAGTCCAATGGAACGGTTCCTGGCCAAACTCGCCGCCGAGGCCGAAAAGGCAACAGCTTCGTCGTCGTCTCAACGCCAAAAGTAGGCAGAAGTAAACTACTGTTGCATGAAATTCCTGTAATTGCAAATGTCAATATGTAAAAAGTTCTTGTAGTAAACTATGTACATTTCCCTCCTTTTTCCCATTCTCCTCATTTCAAAATATTACCAAAGGCTATAACTTTTCTATCCTTTTTCGAAAGAAAATAAAGAAAAAAAACGGAACAGTTTAAGTTTCAATTTCATTCTGACGGGTTTTTAAGTAAATTGGGTGAAGAAACTGAGCAATGTGCCTAGAAATACATTGACAAGATGATGATCAAAAAAGAAAGTAGTGATGGTGGTGATGGATGAATGCGAGATTTACCTAATTTAGGTTGGAAAAATGGGGATTTGTTCATTCGACATGAAAGAGTGATTAGTCCGGGATAAGTAAACAATTTGACAATAACGTAACTCAAAAAAACTTTTGAACTTTTTGACATAGGGTCTATTTCAGTTGGACACAACATATAAAGAGATATAATTATCAAATGACACGAAAATTGTTTCTTTTCCGAAAAGTAGAAGATTAAGGTAGTGCCTGTACGTGTTGCATGTGCAACTGACGCATCATAGGCTCACAAGTCGGACAGACCCAGCGAGCATGTCGGTTTTCTTGCTCGAAACGAGTGTAGGCCGACGGCGACAAGCGGGTACACTCGCGATGAAACACGTTTTTGCAGTCATGATACATACAACACAGGGTTGATGACCCGGGCTGAAAAAAAAAATATAGGAATTAGCACCGTCTCTGATAAAGTTTTGCTTACCAAGATAAAATGATGACAACCAGCGCAATGAACTTGAGCTTGAGACGATGAAGTAGAAGGCTGTTGGCCGTGTCCGGTTCTCGGTCCGAAATCATGGCTGAGGCTTTGCGTTCCAGCTGTGCCCTGGCCCTGGCTGCTTCCCAAACTCAGGGGCGGCAGGCCACGCGTTCCGTTGTTGTTGTTGGGTCCAGTAGCTGTGTTGTGCAGCGTCTGGCCTGTAATAACCTATATTCGACAAATTGTCGGACAGTCGTTTCTGCAACTAACCTTCTCCCGGATGTCCGGTTCCGTTCATGGGTGGCATTAGACCCATGTGTGGCGGCATAGATCCCATTGGTTGTTGTGTTGGAAGCTGGGGCATTGAATCAGCGCGTTGCAGAGATGGTGGGGCAAGTGGTGGAAGCTGAGAAGGGCCTTGAGCAGAAGGTATTGTACCAGGACCACCCATTTGATGCTGCCTAGCCATCATCTGCTGCTGTTGCTGCATTTTTTGCATTTGTTGATACTGCATTTGTTGTTGTTGCTGATAATGCATCAGTGCTCGCGGATCTGCTGGCCGCATTTGCTGCCTAGATGGTGGCAATGGCATTGTGAACTGTTCCTCAGAAGCTGAAACCGATTATCATAAACGGATAACGTAGAATGAAAGTGTCCTACCACTTCTAGCCTTCTTAGCTGGTTGCCGTCCACTTGTCGACGCCTGTTGCGCATTAAAGCTTGGCGACATCATTGGAGCATGCATCGACTGGGATCGGGATAGAACTGGCGGACCCATTGGCTGTGGAATGGTGATTCCGCGGTTGTACTTTGCGTCGAAGTACTTGGTGCCTTGCAGGAAACCAAATGTATCCGGTTCTTGGGCAGGGACATTCTGAAATAATTATTTTTGATCTATTATATTCTCGGGTTTTTTTTCTGCCCAGAAAGCTTTTGGACATTGATTGCTTTCTTCAAGTATCAGAAAAGATTTCTCATGCTTTTGATAATCCTTCTGCCTGAGACACCAGTGCATCATTGTCTCTACTCTCCTTTGTCCGAAAGCTCACTAATCTCTCATCTGCTAAACTCTCTACATTTGGCGTGCTCTATTACCGCATCGCATTACTTCTTCTCCTCTGATGTTTATCAGTTGCCCCTAACAACGGCTCCGTATCGCAAAAACCGCGTGACTTGTTTGCCAATCAATACAGCAGTTTTGTTTCTTATTTTGATATATGCCGTTTGCTACCCCCAAATTGCCACTTTTTGTGAGTCACCAAGTTGCCCCCGTCCTTGCCTAGCCACACTTACATGTGCATTCGCGCCCTCCGGATACGGGTGTCGCAGTTGTTGTCGCTTTCGTGAAAAGTACTTTTCCAATGGCGAGTTTGTTTTCTGGAAAAAGAAAAAAAACCAAATAACATTGCGTGCGTGAGAATAATGAAACTCACAGTAACAAGCGAATCACGTAAAACCACCATAGCTGCCGGCATTTCGAAATGAGTGATTACCGTGAATGGCGTATCCGGTGTGGGTGGCTCGTGCGCATCATCTCCCTTCTTTTTCGTTGGTGACGTCTTCTGTTTTGTTGACACTTGACTAGCAGAAGCTTGAGCTAATGTGACCGCTGCGGGTAGTGTTGGTACGGCAAACGTCGGTGAAGGAGGCTTGGTAGGATTGGCCTCTGGTGGCTTCTGAGTTGAGGTAGAAGGTTGAGAGTTGTATGCTGGTGGTTGGGCCGGTGGATGAACTGGAGACTGCATGTGAGCCGGTGAGTGTCGGATAGGAATTGCTGGTTCCTTAAACGTCGGTTCCGCCGATGGTGGGTTGGATGGTGACTGCAAGTTGCTTAGTCCTGGTGCCTGTCCTTGGCCCGGTCCCATTGCAAACTGAAAAAGAAAGCATTCTAGAAAATGGAAAAAAAAAACAAAATTTAAAAATGACAACTTCTATGTATGTCCCATTTCATATTTTCCCTCCCAAACCGAAGGAAATTTTTCTCTATATTCATTCTCTGTCGAATGTCTTTTTGCTTCCAATTCTAAAACGAGACACAGCCGAATTCTCCTTTTTCCTTCCCCTGTTGTTGCTTATCTGATCCTTCTCCAGCTGCGCTTTTTTCGTCCTTTCTTTCACGCTCTCAATCTCCCTTTCTCTTTCTTTCCTGTCTTCCTCAACAGCAGCAGCAGCAGCTTGAGTTGTGTGGTGTGGCCCCCGAAATTCGGCGACCGACCAAGGAGGAATGCATGTGTTTCTGTTTCTTGAAAATGTCGGCGTTGGAGAAAACGGCGAGAAGACAGTGAGAGAAAGAGTGGAAAGGCATACACGCCAAGATAGTGGGTCATAAAATCAATTCGTTCGACTATCTCATTGAAACAGAGAACAATTTGCTGACGCGCAGAGAGGAAGAAACAAATTGAGTGTAAGAAAGCAGAAACACGAAAGGAACGGGTTAAGTTCTTCGGTTTTGGCAGTTTCTCGAAACATTGATAAGAACTTTCTTTGACATTTTCATTTGTTCGGGACTTTTTATCTGAAGAAGTCAATCCCTCAATTTTCGCGATGGCAAACAGTGTCCGTTACATGGCTGTTCTTTCCGTCTCCCGGCAGTCTGCGTGTCCCGTTTTTCTCAGATTGTTCTCCTCCGGAGCGGGGCCGCGCACATAATTGGTACTAGGAGCCGACCGACTTCTCTCGCCGCACGCGTCGCAAGGTCACGCAAAGCGGCAGAGGCTCGTCCTCAATAAAATCATAACGCGCGATTGACCCTCTCTGGATTGGCCTCCAGAAACATAATCCTGTATATAACTTGATAACTGACCTGTCCGTTCAATGGTGGAAGATTTGATCCCATTGGACTGCGAGCAGGTTGCTTGGCAGGAGTAGAGGCGCCACTTCCAGGAGCCGAGTTGTTTGGAGACATCAGATTATTGGCGTTGTACTGCGGTGGTGGCATCTGATTTGGCATCGGCTGTTGCGGTTGAAGAGTCGGGGGTGGCGTTCTCAGTGGAGCTTGTTGATGGGCCAACGGTGACTGTGTTGGAGGAGCGTTACCGTGTGGACCATGGCTTCCAGGAGTTCCAGGAGTTGTTGGAGTGTTAGGAGTAGCTTGTCTAGATAGAGCGTTTGGATTTTGATGACCGGAAGTTCCAAAAGACGGTCCTGAGGCTGCAGGGTCACTTGGCACCATCCCTGGATTTCCAAAACTTGTTGCAGCTCCGTTGCTAGTTGACGTAGGAGCTGGCCCAAATGGAGGATGAGGTCCAGGATGACCAAACTGTCCCGAGTTTCCTGGTACATTTGCCATACTGGAGCTAGGATAAGATGTACTAAATCCGTTTTGGTTTCCGAATCCATGAGGTCCCTGTCCTCCGGGCGTTGTCTGTCCGTTCACGCTAGCTCCGTTTGCTCCTGGATTACTACCGGGTGTTCCGGCCATATCGGGCCTTCCTGGTCCACCAGGCATTCCGTATCCTGGATAAGCTCCTGGACCTCCATAGGCTCCGTATGGTCCTGTAGGTGTTCCTGAACCCAGTGGCCCCGGCGCTCCGAAATTTCCCTGATATGGGTTAGCGAATTGCGGGGGTAGGTTGTTTGGCCTTGTTTCAGTTTCCTTTGAAGTTTTTAAAGCTGGTTGACCGTTGGAAGCTCCTCTTACTGGCGGCGTACTGTTGACAAAGTTTGCCGGTTGATAATGTTGAAGGGGAGCATTGGGATTGGTCATTTGAGGATACTGCGATGCGCCGGGATGCAGATGGGCTGGAAGTGATTGTTGGCTTGGATAATGCTGCGACGCTTGTTGAGGAGGCGGTCTCGGCTGAGATGGCTGAGCTGCACTTGACACCGGGGGCATCGGCCTCTGTTGCGCTGGCGGAGCTTGTCCAGGTTGTCCAGGCATTCCCGAATACATTCTGTACGGGTCTGAAACTCCGTTGTAATGGCTGCTCGCTGGTGGCATGTGCGGGTGTCCATTATAACTTGGCGGAGGTCCGTTGGCTTGACCCATTGGCGCCTGTCCATTTTGCGATGGCGGACCAGGTCGTTGTTGTGGATAAGGCATGTACCTGCAAAAGCGGCAACGGTCGTGACCTCGTTAGAAGGATTAATGAAGCGACTTACCCATTTTGCATCGGATTTCCATCATAACCTGGCAATTTGTGACCACCTGCACCTGCTCCAGGATACTGTATCGGGGGAAGCGGTTTTTGCGGCTGCGGTGGTCCGCCAGCCGGCTGAGACTGCGGCGGCCCTCCCATACCAGGCATTCCTGCGTACCCATTTGCGGATTGCCCGTACATGCTCTGCAATATAATGATGGAAATAAAGGAATTTACTGTTCTATAGAAAATTCAATATTTCTGAAATTTGAGCTCACCATATGATGGTACTGTTCCATTCCGGGAAAAGCTCCGGGAGGTGCTCCTTGAGAATACTGATTAAAGGAACCGTTTGTTTGAGCGTTGTACGGTGGCCCATTTCCATTGTTATTGGGAAAACTCGTGGACATGATAAACCCTGAAAAGTGCTTGATGATGACAAGGAGGTCATGATAGTGGAAGAAGACGAAGAAAACCGACAGAAAGGAGAGAAGAGGAGCGGTTGGGCCGCGGAGGGTTAGTAGCGAGAGATGAGCGTCGTGTATGTATGGACGAGCGGGTGAGGAGAGAGAGGAGGAGGAGGGCTAACCAACTACAACGCCGAGGCGAGTGGACGGGAGGAGAAGAACAGGCGTTCTTCTCTCATTTATGCGACCGATTGGGTAGGGAAAGCAACTGGGAAAAGCTGGCGATAGAAATGCTTGAAATTTTTGAACGCTTAATGAAAAAAAACGCAGCCCAGTTTCTGAAATATCGTATTTTTCAGAATCAAGAATTGGACGTTTCAACAAATCAGTATCCAACACGAATGTCATCATGAGATGGGTCGCCGCTCCGTGAGAAGCTGCTGTCATCGACCGCTGCCACAGGATAAAATCTATTGTGTAAAGTGAAATTTTCGTGCTTCTCGTAACTCGGTTATTCTACCTGAAGAACTCGAACCTCCGATTGAGGACTTTTGGAGACCTATTGCAACAAAAACCTCTGCTCGTTCGTAGAGCATTCGACTTTGGAATAAGACCGATGAGAGACGTAAGAGTTTGTTTGTACATGCATGCATGCAACTAACGAAACGGACGGAGTGAACGGAGTGAGAGAAACTGGGAGACGCGGCAGGAGTAAGAACCATCTCATAAGCAATCATACAGTATCAAATAGAAAAATGACGTAAAAGAGAAGGAGAAAAATTGAAACGCAAAAAAGAAACAGGTGAAAGTATAGGGGGAAACAAGGGTAACAGGCCCCGACCGTTAACCTTATGATTGATGGCATGAAACTTCACAGAAAGAGGACACGCTCTCTCTCTCTCTTATCGGCGGGAAACGAATAGTGCGCGGGATCGTCGCCAGGTATCCCCGCGGGAGCGAGAGGACAAGCCGAAAATCAATATGCAGGAAGAACAAAATGAAGAGGAGGAGGAGAAAAGAACAGTGAGGTAATCGCCTATGTCACCCTTTTCCTCCTGTTCTCCTCCTCCCCCGTCCGCTTCCTCCACCCGCTTCTACCAGACGCTGTAGAGGAAGAAGAAGAGAAGGCAACGGAGAAGAAGAAGAAGAAGAAGAAGAAGAAGGAGAAGAAGGCCGAGCGTGGTGGTATGTGCGCGCTTGTGTGTGTGGAGGGTATGCGAGGAGGGATGAGTGTGGGTGAGTGTGTTTTATGAGCGCGTCTGGGGCAAGTGCGTTGTGTTGAGGTGGGGTGGCCGTGGTGGTGTATGTGTGCACTGTTTGAAAAAAGTAAACGACAGTGCGCAGGCCAGAGACCCCTATTAGAGAGTGTCGCCGGTGCGAGAGAGAGCTGAGATAGACAGACAGGCCAATTGCCGACGAACGCAAGATTGCTGTTTTGTTTGAGCGGGTGGTGTACCTCCAAAAATGTCTCTTCCTCTTTTTTCATGCTTGTCAGTGAGAACTCATTCGATACGGTTCGATTCAATTAAATTTTCTCAATTTTGGTGGAGAAAGATAGATAGTTTGCGGATAGGATAGACAAGCGCGAGAATTGTGGAGAATGGTCGCCCTCGGCCACGAATATCGAATCCGCTTGCGGAGAAGGAAGGGATGCAATGCAAGAGGATTATACAGATCCACAAAGCTGTAGATAAAATGAGAAATGAAACGGCGCTTCCCTGTTTTTTTTCTTTTTTTTTCTGTTCCGTACAAATTTTGTCTTTTTTTGTTCATTTCGGTTAAATTTTTATTTTGCACCCGAACACCCGAAATTTGTAACTTTTAAATTTCAGATTATCAAATGCAAAATCTTGGGTTGAAACATGTTCAACATTGATCTCGAAGACTACTGGAATGATCGCAAAAAGCAACAATACTTTTACGCAGCGAATATCGCCCTATTGGTGAGTCTTCAACTAAAAATTGGCCTAAAATCAATATTTGACAGGGCGGTGGGTTCATATCGCTAGTCGTTGGAATTTGGCTTTACTGCACAAAAAACAACTTTATAGAGTTGACACCGTCATCGTACTCCGGTAAATTTTCCGCGCTTTTTTTCAGATTTGCATTTGGAAGATATTTTTATCGTATATCAAATTTTTACAAGAATTTGAAGTAGCTTGCGAGTTTTGAATGGGTCTAGTCAAAAATCAGAAACACTGCGAGAAAAATGGCGCAGAGATAGAAAATTTTTGCCGGGAAGAGATGCCAAATGCACTAGTAATTTATAAAACGGGAGCTCCCCGTGTGTTCATTGACGTTTGTTGGCCGAACCAACCAACCAGCTGAACAGTTGGTCGGTTGAAGAGAAATCGAAAAGATCCATTATTATGTGGAATGAATCGAGCAGTGCAAACGGCATAAAATCATATCCGAAGGCTGCCATTCTAGAACAAACCGAGAACGATCGATGCAAAAAACACTGGAAGCCTAGTTAGTACACCGCCTATTTTGTGTGAACAAAAAGTGGAAAGAAAGGGAATGAAAGCATAGCCGTATTGTTCTTATCAACAACTCGACGCACTCGGCGTCCAACTGAAAAGGGAAACATGTGAGAAAGTTGGAAAAGTATGAAAGCAAGCAATTCAACACCCAGAACAACCTTGTATGTCTTAACACGAATGCTTCTCGTGTAACAGTTAGAGAGATGCTTTTTAATGAAACCGTCTATGTGCATTGAGTGCTGCTTGGTATGGGAACCTTAAGAGAACTGACGGAAAATACGGGGAAGGGTCAGGCGAGATATTGATCAGAGGCGAATATTTGCACTGTACAGCAAGCTATTGAATGATTGGATTGCTCATTGAAGGACAGTCTTGAAGACGAAATTCGGATTGAATATATAAGTAGAACTAAGAGAAACTAAATAAACTAACAGAAACAGTAGGGATAATAAGTATCACTTTTGTAAAACAAGCTTGGCTGAGTGTGTCACATCAAGAACAAATTACAGCTCTATCAGCGGCCGGACTCTGCGTGTTCACAGGCGTCACAATCTTCATAATCTCGGGAGTCGGATACCTTGCAGTCGCATGGGGCAACAAACCACTTCTCTTCTCGGTAAGCCATCCATCCAGACCAAACCCCAACTACATAATCTGTCTACTCTCAGTACATCTCATTCATCCTACTGCTGATTATAGTACACGGAATAGCCAGAACGACCGGATTCCTGCACAAAGTGAGTCACGGGTCGGAACAGACCTCAGTTTTGCAACCACATGCAATAAAGCACAAGGATCTCAGATCTTGTGTCTTGGAAGGGAAATTCATAAATTATAGAATATAACAAACAATAAATAAACAAGAAAATGAAAGAAATATGAAAAAAAACATACAGGATGAGGCTCGAGAGCATCTGAGGAGAAGCCTGCTTCGCAATATCAACACAACAGCCGTCGTCACAAAAATTGGAAGGGAAATCAAGCTTGCGGTCACTTGGGACCACTTGCAGAGAGAGGTGAGAGGATTTGGAAAACAATGCTGCAGATTGCAAGAAATGCTCTAGCTGTACTGAACAGATGATCGATTGGGAAATTGTATCCTTGGTTTCATTTTTTATGCTCAATTGGTCGATACGACACAACTTATTAGCTTTTTGTGCCTCTTTCTTTTCCAATCATCGCCTAATCCCCTACTCCGAACGGCAAATAGAGAATAGTGTCTTTCTTGAGCAAGACGTTTTGTTTTGAAGCATGTCTTGACTTGAATGGCAGAGTTTGAAATGAAAGTGAAAAGTTAAATTTATCCAGAATAATCCACAAAAATGTTCTCATTCGGATGGATGACAATTTGTTTTGTTTTTTTTTTTTTCATTTTATTCCACTCCGATTCAAACGTTTTCAATACGGAAAATTGGTCATCGAAACAGTTGTTTTCCTCACCTCGCCCGTCATTTCACCTTGGTCTTTTTGGCAAATCTTGTCCTTGGAAAAGTCATGAGTATACGGGGAAAGTTGACGAGTATGAGTATGTGTAAGCCAGAAAAGATCTCAATATAGAAATGACTGTTGGCAAATTGTAAGGAACAAAAAATGAAACGGATTGCCATGTCAGAAGTCGTCGGGTTTGAGATTATTTTGTAGAATCTTGTAGGTTAAAGATACGATTGATGGAGGTTTTTGAAAAGTACATGATATTAGTGCAGACTATGCCCCAAAGGGCAACACAATTCAAAATCAGAAGAGAAATCTCCTTTTTTTTCAGTTGCAATGCTGCGGAGTAGACAGCTATGTGGACTGGCACTACTCGGTACATTGGCCGTTGAACCAGTACCTACCGGATAGTTGTTGTGATCCTCAACATTTTGGGACAAATTCTACAATGACTAGTTGCGGAAAAGTGCCAATTTCAGATGAGATAGCGTACCCAGAGGTGTGTTAATTGGGAGAAGAACAGTATATGAAAAGGAACACCATATGGATGTATGACATTGCAGGGTTGCTTCCCGAAATTCGCGGATTGGTTGTATCATCATATAATTCTTGTGAATTGGGTCACTTCAATCTTGCTGGTTATTGAGGTAGGATATCCACAGAGTATAAGACAACTAACAAGAAATTGACAAAATTTAGGTACTAGTGTTTGCGATTGCTTTGCTCATGATGAGAGTGTTTCGAAAAATGACAGAAATAGAGAAAAGAAGACAGTAAGTTTTTTTAGAAGACTCGAATTTAAAAAATAAACTGAAGTTTTACATTTGCAATAGAGTAGCATGATCATAAGAAGAGCCATAATAGTATTAGAGCAGGAAAAGGGCGGAGAAGAGAAAGGGGACGGCGGCGAGCGGGGGGCGACTCCCTGAGCAGCGTTCTGCTCTTAATAGCCAACTTCGAAAGGGCCTTGTTTGACTATACGAAACAAACGAGAAGACGGAGAAATCTTCAAAGCCTTCGAGCCCTCCTCTCTTCCCCGGCCACACACGAAATGAAATAATCGTTGTTTCAGAGAACGACGTGAGCAGCAAAGAGCTGAAGAAGCTACCGAACGAATCCGTCTCAACTCGATGGACAGAATCGGCGACGCAAATGCAGATACCGATGTGGAAATGGATATGGGAGGAGGAACGGTTGAGGAAAGTCTTGTATCGATTAGTTCCCGATGAGCAGGTGATAAATTGCCGGTTACTTGTTTCTTGTTTGTGTCACTTGTTTCTCTATTTACTTGTAATGTGCCCATAATTATGACCATAATCACTAAGTTCTCACTTGTTTTGTTTCACGCAGTTCGCTCGGTTCCCAATACCTCAACTTCTATGTTATCTTTCTATAATTTATCAGTGAAAATTCATTCCAAAGAAAAAGAATTTTGAAAATTCAAATTCAAGTTGAAACCCTCTTGGGAGCCTACTGCTCAAAGTGCGAGTTTCTAAACTTTAGACTTTCCAGCACGCTGGTTCAAAATAAGCGGTTGCCCTACCCGAATCTGAGCGTGTTTTGCACTTTAAATATTGGAAAAAGTGTATATAGAAACTCAGAAACAGAAAAAAAGACATAGAAGAAAATTAATGTGTGAAGATGATGAATGATCTTTTGGTGTATTCGAAACCCACTTTTCTCGCAACTCGCCGATGAAGAAGTTCAGCTCAGAATGAATAGCCAATGAACGGACAACAGAATATTCGTGTTTTCTTTTGGCGAAGAAAATCGAATTGAAGTTAGAGAATACGGGAAGAAGACGAAGAAGAAGCCGTCGTCCCGATATATAATTGCTGTGGACAGGAGATAATAACAGGTTTCGACTTGTAGAAAAAGGACTACTTCTCCGAAATTTTCTGCTCTTTGTTAGTATTGAGCCGAAGAAAGCGGGGAGTGAATAGATAGGAAGAGTACACAATTTCAAACCGATCGAATGTTCTTGAGGGACTTTGAAAGGTTCTGGAGGCTGAGGAAGATGCAAGGACACACGAGTAGTGCTGAGTTTTTGCTGATTTATGGACACCCATTTAACTAACCGAGGCTCCCCCTCTTTCTTTTTTTCTCTTACTTCTTTTTTTTGAGTTATAGCTATCGGAAAGTGAATGCTTCTCCAGCTCTGCCCGGCTGTCATATGACGTGATTTCGTAGATGAATTTCTTCAAGTTCCTCAACTTTTTTGAAGTCCGTTTTTTTGTTCCATTTCAACGAAAAAAAGTTTTTTATGTCTACCCACTCTGGAAGATGAAAGAATTCTATCCAGTTGTAAATCAAACAAAATATGTATTTGCAAAGTACCGAACCAAACTAACCGCAACGAAATAAATGGTTTTACATGTATAAAATCTGCCATCGATCTGGGATATGAATTGGGAAGACTCAGTCATGTGGCCGGTCACAACTGCCGCCCGAACTTGTCCAATCCAGTTTTTTCACCCGTTCTCCCAACGTCGTTCGAACTGGAAATGAGGGAAAAGGAGGAAGGAAAGGAGGAGGCGCCCCTGGAGGGAAACGGGGGGTCTCAGATTGGAATCGTCGTCGACGGACGCCGTTGTCGATGCAGCAAGGAAGAGAAACAAAGGGAAAAGGGTAAAAACGTGATGACGTCAGTTATTTCGGGAATAATTGGATTTTGAGCGGCCCTCTTTCGGGGCACCACCGATTGCTCCTGCCCGATTTCATATCGGCTCTGGGTTATAATGTTTGCTGGTGGTTTTGTTTGCGTTTTAAGGTACGGCAATAAGGAGGTGCGGCATTTCAAATTAGAAGGTCCACTCTGATATCTAACGGTTAAGATTCGCGTTTCCAACACCACATTAGTTTGTGCGTGCGGAGTTTCAAACGGGTTATGGAAAGGATGAAAAGTGCACGCTTTGATAAAGGTTATCACTGCTGAAGACTATAGTTGAACACCTTTTTGAACAGGAAATTAAAATTGGAGAGGAACTTCTGGCTAAACCGCACATAAAAAAGTCTACGTTGAAGTGTTCAAACTCTGAACGCAAAGTCGAAAAATTGGATAGCTAGTGGATTTGTAATTTGGAACTGTGATAAACACAAAACACGTTGACAAACATAAAGAAATTGATAGTATTCTTACAAAAATTGTATCCGTTCTATTTTTCGAAGTGAATTCAAAAAAAGCAATATAAAAAGTGATAAAAAGGAGGTAAGTCAATACTGAGGCAACTACGTAAGTGCAGCTGCCATTTCCACAATATCTCGACACTGGTGAACACTTTTTATAAGATGGAGCGCCATTTTCTATCTTTCAACATTTTCTCGTCCCTAGAGTTATTCCTCCTTCGACAGTTTCCACAATGTCTATGCAAACATGAATAACTACATACACTCCCTAATAAGTTCCAATCGTACCGCTTGATTTTCTGCGTCGTTTCCCTTCCCACCTTTTCGCTTATTTCCTTATTTCCTGGTCACAACAGGGTCCCTCAGCAGCGTTTTTCAATGTCTGCTCAGCCTCATGATCTCATTATTAATCGGCGGAATACTCATCAAGACGCCCCCACCTTCCTCCCGTATTCACCCCCTGCTGCGTGTTTGACGACAAGGAAAAGGAAGACGGATAGAAATAACCGTTCATAGAAAAGGTCGATCCATGGAGGTCAGATATAATGTGTGAGATATCGCGCCTTGGCAATGAATATATGCCTTTCCGGGCCAGCCAAAAGACAAAACCGAACATGTCTGCGGGTATTGGTGTCGGCATTCTACTACAACCCATCTCTCTTTTGTTTTCAGAGTGTCACCAGTTCCTATGATTGTCGCCGCCACTTTAATTGCTCCCAATTTGTAGAAAAATTGGGCAAAGTAGAGGGCGAAAAGAAGGCCCCCTCTCTTTGTGTATGTATCTGACATGGAAATAGAGAACCAACCGAACTTCTTCTCTTATTGTGGGGTGAGGTGAAAGGCGTGAAATGCTATTATGTATGTACATTTGTGCGTGAACACATACACATACACGGTAAGAAAACACAACAAAGCGACCCGAAGGCGACTTTCTGAATCATTATAGTAATGGTACGACAAGGTGCGGACACTGACACACACACAACACTGACTTTTCTTTGTGATTCATATGTTGCCTTTTGTTTTTGAACAGCCGGTGGTACTGATAAGGAGGGGAAAGGGGTCAATTGAAAGTAAAACTGTATTTTTGAAAGGTTGAGAAACATGTTCAAACGTTAGCGTGCAAAAATGACAAAAAAACGATTTCAAAGCTGAAGTAAAGAATTCGATCGAAACGAATACGAAATTTTTTTGTCAAAACTTGACCCGGAGTCAGTCTCAAGTACACTGTCAAATTCTCAATAATCGAACTGATCTGTGATATCTTTTAATTATCCAAGAAAGTCCTTCCAAATCCTAATTACCGCGGAGGATTATGTTCATTACGTTCCTTGTGATTGTAAACCAAGGAATCTTCCGTTTTATCAACTGTTCTTAATTTCCAAATGTCGAAATTTGTGAACAGTTTCGGTGTCCAATTGGACATGCAAATTTGCCTCCGCTTGCCTCTCTCTCTATGTCCCTTTCCTGTACATACATTCAAAGCGCATTCACGAGGGTGTGCAGAAATGTAACGACCATTATTCTTGCTTCGGCATGCATTCTGGTACCAGTACAGTCGCTGCGTGTGTGACAGACTCAGACAGTTAGACAGAGAGGGAGGTAAGGAGAGGAAAAATGAGGGAGGCGCGCCGCAGACGATCGGGGCGGGGTGCCGTGCGTCTGTATTTCTATCGATCCGCAAAACCGTCCATTTGCCATCGCATATTTTGTGACAGTATTACCATTTTCTTGTTACAGCTTGCAAAATGAAGCTTAAGCACTGCTGGGTGCTTCTACTACTATTCGTGGTTATTGCGGAAAGCAGAAGAAGGTTTTCCGAAGAGGATCAAGCCAAGTACTTGCAAGATGTGAGTTTTTTTTTTTTAATTTAGCTATTGTACCTGTTTGGAAATCCTGGATAAAAAGAAAGTGAGTGATTTTTAGTTCACACTCAGTCTGAGTAGCTAGCTAGAATAGTCAAACTGAAATGTCCTTTCTGTCCTCTTCTCTGCTTTTTTCTATCCTCTCCAATTCCATTCCACTTTTGGGCGGGCTCCGGACACGAGAAAAGATTATGTCGGTCGTTCGCTTCATCCAGTTAAAGGGAGCAGAGCAGGGCACGACAGAAACAGATGGGCGCCGGCCGCGAGCGGCACCACTGGCACAGCACCCCACCGCCACCGCCACTCACTCTCTTCTTCTATCTTTTGCCTCAAATTTTAATACGAAGCAGATGTCCAGCTGCTGAAGGCAAGAGGATGAAAAAAGAAGAAGAAGAAGAGGGGATGCATTTGTGTGGTTTTTGAGAAGGGGCCGGAACGTGGAGAGGGGAAGGCGGAAAGGAAGAAAAAAACAAATGGGATTTGGGGAGAGCCGCCTGAACCCACCCTTGGTATAACATCGAAATTTATGGGGGATTTGGTGAAAGTTGGGGGCTTCTAGAAGGATAGTCTGAGTTTCTGAAACACATTGTCTTATTCCATCAAAAGTTTTCTTTCTTTCGATCCATCAGTTTTTGCATTACCAACACTGACTAGAACTAGTTTGAGACTCAGTTGATAGAATTGATTTGGTTGAGTAGCGTCCTTCAGGCCAGATTATAAACCATGTACTGTCAAAATGGATTCTGATCAAAACAGTAGAGTAGTACAGATTCCGCAAATTGCAAGTCGATTACAATTCTACTTTCCAATTTCAGCTGAAAGAGAAAGAACTGCGCGATTTCGAACAAGAAATGAAACAACAGTCTGCAATGCGAGGTGCGAAGTATTCGAGCAGTGAATTCGGAGTGCAACTGGACGATGGAAACTCGGAGTCAATGGCTCTTCCAAGTGAACTTCGCGGGCCGAGCAGTCCGAAAAAGAAGCACAGACATCACAATAACTATCAGACCCAGGCCGAAGCACTCAAATCATCACCACCAGGTACATCGTTCAAAACCAATACTTTCAAAAATCTGTGTGAAATTGCAGTCTCTGAAGTCGCCGTGAGCAATTTCAATGTTCCCGATGACTTGGATGACGAAGATCACTGGTGCTACCACTGTGCCAGTCCCATGGACAAACTTCGTCCAGAAATGCGAAAGTCAATTCGGAATTTGCTTGAGATGAGAAGAACCGCTTTTCCAAAAGGTATTTCTGATAAAAATCTCAATTTCAAATTTTTCTCGTTCTAGATGCTGTCACGCCGGAGTGCAGTTCTGCAAGAAACTTGACCAAGTTGAAGAAGCAAAAATGCTCGTACAAGTATTGCCAGACCCTTTCTATTCTGGACAGAAATGCAGGTAGATTACAATATAATTATCCACAAAATTCCAAAAAAAATTTAGGCAATGCATTTGTCGTCCGTGGCTGCGCAGAGTATTTCGGAGCAATCAATGTTCCCGAGTTAGAAAAAAATGACGATTTTTCCTGTAGACTGTGAGTTTTTTAAAGATAGTTATTGACTATAAATTACTCGTTATAGAATACATGAAAAACTGGAAATCAAGGAGTGCATCTGCAAAACGAACAAGTACTGCAACGCTGGATGGGGAAAACGAAGCATTGGAAGTGCGAACCAACATTCGTTCGCTTGGACTGTCTTGATTGCAATCGTGGTGTATCTTTACTAAATTTTTTTTAAAACTTCCAGTAATAGAAATTTCGAAACGAGTTTCACTGATGTAGTAGTCTAACGAGTCGTTATCCATGGTATAGATTATATTGTTAATTTTAGATTATTTGAGTTCCCCCTATCACTCCTCCTCTTCTCATCATCCAGCTTTCATACCGTTGTTCCATTTTCCCTCCCAATTTTACTCTCGATTTTCTCGGGTCTTCTAATTGTTCCAAATTTCTACCGAATACCTTGAAACTCATCTTCTGGTTGTTTTATTCCTTCTGCCGATCACCAGGGTTCACGCCTCGTCGCTCTTTGCCTATCCAATTGCACGCCTTAATTTGAATTCAAATGCAAATGAAGGAGAATGCAACGTTTTGACATCTGATTTAATGACAATTGATCTATGTGTGTTTGAGGAGATTGTTTTTAGGATAGGGACAATATAGATTCAACATATCATTTATTAACGGATCTTATTAAAAATAAGCAGACATGAGCACATGGAATTCAAAAAAGACACATTTGAAACATTTCAAGACCGGAAAGAAGCGAATGAGAAAGCGGAGAATGCGCAGAAAGGCGAATCTAGCAACAAGTCATTACGAAAGCGAACATGTTTGAGAAGGAGAGCAGATCATGAGCAATAGGAAGATGGAAAGAAAAAAGTCAATTGAAAAATCTTAAAATTATAGGAAAATGTGTTTTAGTTTTTGTAGCAGACTCCTGAACGCGGTGTGTATCCGGAACAGCATTCTGGGTACTGTTGCTGAAAATATTATTGTGAATAAAAGCAACTTAAACATCAAATTGAAACTTACGAAATAGGCGTCATTGGCTCCTTCGGTAGGCTCCTTGTACTCCATGTTGATGGTCAGAAGAGCTGTTGGACACTGGTAGATGAATTTTCTGAAATTTTCAGTTTCAGAAACGTGTTTTACAAACGAGCCATTTCAAAATCTCTTACTTTTCACAGAATCTGGCGGCAGTCTGTCTTTTGACCCTCTTAGTAGAAGTTGAGTAGAACCTATCAGTTGGTGGATGAATCTCAAGTTCCTGACGAGTCACTGGCTTTCTTTGAGAGATACGTGGCAGTGGAAGTGTGCTGGCTGCAAAACTTGTGGTTTGGTTGGTATGTAGTTTGGTTTGGTGTCAAGGCAAGAAAACAAAAACACGGTATAAATTTGTGAAACAACACATTATGCGACTTACCGCGCGCGAATCCGGATTGCTTTAGTTTTGGATTCAGATAGTTGTTGGATCCAAACTTGAGCTTGGCAAGCAAGTCACACGGAAGAAGGAGACGGCCATTGCAGATCATTCCCTTTTTCGGCTTAGCGCATGCCTGCGCATTGCAACTCTCCTTGTCCAAATTGCTTCCACTATAAGGTGTAATTTGTTTGTTTTTTTGATGTTTTGGTCTCTTACGCGCACTGTTGGTTTCCACCGTAACAGGCTCTCACTCGGGTTCGGGTTCCGCATCCTCCGCATGGCTGGGAACACACGGACCACTCACCCCATGCACTCCACGAAGCATATCCTGGAGCAACGGTCGTCACGGTAGGACGAGTCTGAAAGTGACAAGATTAGATGATACAACTATCTATGAAGCCTTGGAAAGCAAAAGGCTATGTGATAATGTAATTTTGATGGGTGATAAGTTGAATAGTTGAATAGTGGAAAAGTGAAAAAGTGAAAAAAAGAAAAGTAGTGAAATTAACACAAAGAAAAGAAAACGGGATAGGCTCACGAAAAAAGTTTGCGATAGATCATGCACTGGTGCAGCTTCAGCTGTTCGGATAGTATTATCTGAAGGAAGAAGCGTGGGTGAAGAAGCGGAAGGGGAAGAAGAAGAAGAAGTGCTCGGTTCGAATAGCTCTTCTGATGAGGAAGTCGTGAACAGTTCCTCTTCAGGTTGCTGCTCGCCCGAGGTGTAGATCTGGCCATTAGGTGTGTAAAGTGGCGGATGTTCAATGTGAACCCATCCACTTGCCGTTCTAGTCCAGTAGGGTCTTGTCGTGGTGGCATAAGTTGGTCGGGTGGTAGCAGTTGTTGGAGATCCGCCGACTGAAAGAAAAAAAGAACAAAACATTCAAAACCAATTCTTCAGCTTTATTCTGTAATAGTATCATTTGTACTTGACAACGTACTCGCTCTGTATCTCAATGAAAATCCTTTCCATCCATAGGTTGTTCCCGGGAATCCACGGTACATGATCAAAACGTCGTCTCCTTCAGAACGGATTACTGATGGTGCACTGCAGCAGAGACGGGCTCCTGTGAACATAATGCTTTGTGCAGTTAGGAAGCCAAAAATCACCTGTAGCGGTTTTTTGAGAAAGCCATTTGACCTCGACGTAACTCTGGCATGGGTCGGAACATTGGAAGTTGACGGTGTCAAACACCACTTCGACATTACCTCCGGGGTTCTGAACAAGAGAAACAAAACCAATGATCAGTTACACCGACAACACTTACTCTAATTCGCCACACGCAATTCGCATCACCTTGCACAATTCCGCTTTCGATTTTTTGGTACGACGACGAGGCAGTGAGAGTTCCTCCGCATGACGCTGATCATTTAAACAACTGTTAACCGCAAGACCATTTAACCACTTACTATACTCCACTGTTTCGCAATAGGTTCCTCCGTAGCCCGATGGACATCTACATTGACCACAGTTATTTGGATCGGTGTATCCTTCATTGAGGCATGGAAGTTTCCGCGGGCACACATCTAGAAAACATAATCTTTGAAAGAACATTATTATCAATAGTACTTTGGCAATATCTCAAGTTGATCATTTTGGCATCCTTGAAGGAGAGCCCATCTCTTTGTCCAATAGTGTTTTGATAACGCCAGTCTCTAGTGAGAATGGTGTTACTGAAAAAAGTTGAATTTTTCAGTAAGGACGTTTTGTAAACCTGGTCCAATCATAAGCAAAGGCCTTTGCTCCATAGTGCATAACAGATCCCAAATCGTACGG
Source organism: Caenorhabditis sp. 39 LS-2015 (assembly GCA_900536345.3). Taxonomy (NCBI): domain Eukaryota; kingdom Metazoa; phylum Nematoda; class Chromadorea; order Rhabditida; family Rhabditidae; genus Caenorhabditis; species Caenorhabditis waitukubuli. The sequence continues at coordinate 232,540 of LR563879.1, read as the reverse complement.
TTGTCCTGAAATTTGCAATTCAAAATTGAAAACCAACTCTATTTCCCTGTTCTAATTGTAAGAAAAAACTGTTCTATGAAAACTTTGAACCTAAATACGACGTCAACGCCAGACAAGTCAAAACATCTGATCTACTTTCCGATAATTTTTATGTAAATTTGTATTCCCTATTCCAAACTGAACTAGGTTTGTTGTCTCGATATAAAACAACTTACCAAGGTTGTCGGTGTTTTGTGGTGTTCTCTTGGCAAAGTTTCCTTCGGTTCCCTGAAAACCAATATGAATTTTAGAATGATAGAGTAATAATTACTCTGGTAATCTTATCAATGGCAATGCTGATATAGTTATCTCGATCATCTCTGGACTGCTCGTGCCAGAGACCCAAAGCATGGAGGGTTTCGTGGGAAACGATTCCCATCTGAAAAAAAACACTAGTTTCAGCTTCCCAGAACCCACTTCGACTTACACTATCACATCCATAACCAATCGACACCAATTGTCTGCCGCCAACTCTTCCAACATTCGACCAGCATCCGTTTCCTCTGTAGTATCTCAATCCATCTCTGTCTCCTCCGTTCTCCTTGAATCTGAAGCAGACATTCTGCTCGACGTGTCGGATGGCACTTCTGATCAGTTGACGCCAAGAATCTTCTCCTCCGTAGAACTCGTAAGAGATGGTGAGGTTGGGCCAGAGGTTACGGGGGTCTAAATGAGCTTGACGCTTTGGCCGAGGAGTGTCTGAAATTAGTTTTCCTTAGATTTTTTGGATACAGCGCTGTATGTCTACTAGTTTCTGTCAACAAAGCTTCAGCTTGAGGCAGTGTCAGAATAATATCATTTTCGAACACTTCATTCCACAGTTTTCTATTTGCCGTTGCTTCAGTTCTATCGTTTTTTATCGCTTTGTCCATATTCTCAGCAATTGCTTGAACTGCGGCTGGATCCTAGAAAAACGATGAATTCATGAAGAAAAATCCATTTTCAAAGTGTTTCTTACATAGTCATGGCCATATTTCTTGGCGTGTTTCCTGTAGAAAGCGGCCAACAATTCCTTGACTTCCGCATAATCCGAGACGACGTCGTTGGCGATGTACTAGAAAGAAAACATTAATCCCTCATGTTTCGTTGATCATTTTTCAATTTTTTGAACTGTTTGTTCAAAAAAACTAGTAAAAGTGAAACTCTCACAGCTGTAGCGGCTAAGTTGACTAATCCGATTAGGACGAGGAACGCCTGTAGGCAAGTTCGAGACGCCATTCTGCAAAAAATGATTTTTCGATACGGTACAGGTGGAATAGAAACAATAAGAAATCGGAAAAAGGAAAAAAGATCGTAAATCACTTATCAATGAATGATGGGGATAGAATCGGCGGCTTCTTCTCTTTGGGCGGAACGGTTTGCGGAAGAAGATGATAATTGTGACACCGGGATTAGGGTGGCAGAGACATGAAAAGAAAAAGAGTTTTCAAGTTTTCTAAGACCCCTTAGACGGTTTCCCAACAACGATGTGGTGAGTGTGGAGTGTGGCTCCGCCCATTTTGGATGAATTTCTCGAGATATCGAGACGAGATGTGTCCTTTCATTTTTCATCTACGTGTGCGTGTACCGGACGCGGAACCGAGGCATTCCTTATGAAAAGTTCATTTGCAAAAAAGGATATCCATGGATCTATGATGAGCTAGATTCTGTCGACGATAAAACCGTTTGAGACGTTGAGAGATTTCGGAAAGGGCACAGGAACACGGATTTTGCAGGAAGACATATGAAAGGAGTGCAAGAAAAGAGCACCAACTGCATATTCATAGTTCCCGGTTAATTACCGTGTTTTGACTTTTAAAATCATTATCAGTAGACTGAATTTTTCAAAAAGTAAAACTGGCATTTGTTGAAATATCCAAAATCCATAGAAACACTTTTTTTTGGAATCACTGATTTTATCACTTTATCATCTACAATCTACAATAAACAAAACCAATATCCGCGTGAAAAAACCCGCGGCGAGAAGAAGTTCGAGTAAAGTGTGAAGCAATGAGGCGGAAGGCGCTCAATAGATACAGGTCAGACAGACACATGCTGACCGCGAAACGAGGATAAGACTAACTTTGGAAAGTTGAACGGCTTCGCTTGTTCACAGACACAGTCACGACACGAAGACTGACTCCAAAAACGACTCGGAGGAACGTAAGGATTGGAAAAGAAGGAAGGAAGAGAGAAACATTTCTTGCGAGAAGACACCGCCTCTAAGGTAGGAGGCGAGCCACTCGGACTGAGTGTACGAGACTGTCCGTCGGGACTCGACTTTTATACTCGATCCGCCCCTTTTTCAAAAAAATTTTCTAACAAGATCACGGTGAGACATCATCGGTCGGATCGGTACCTTCAACCTCCTCCCCCCTTCAACTTTTCTTCCTCCTTCCTGATTCAGAGTTCTTACTTCCCATCTCCATCTCAATCTTCATCTTCAAATCGAATTAGAACTCGAATTAGAATTAGTTGCAGCAACTCGGTCTTCACACAAAGCGTTGAATCTGACACCTTTCTTGACGTGCGAAAAAACAACGGACCCGACGACTTTTGAGGCGACTAATTTGACAAGTGCAACAACACTTTTAATCTGACGAATGGAAGAGATCTCGAGGATACCGACTTGTTCTCTACAGTAACCCAACTTTGAATTGAAAGGAAATGGTAACAGGTCCGCTGTTTTGTCTTCGACAATCAATCGGTCTTCCTATTTTTTTTCGTTTTTTAGTTTCTTAATAGAAATTTTTGATGTAGAACATTATGTCTTACTGAAAATACCGACTCACTTGATGAATGATTCTGAGAGAAAAATCTAAAAATTTTCAATTACAACTCGTGTTCTGAACTGTAATGAGAAATTTTTCTAAAAAAAATCCCTTTCTCGAGATGAATCATTTTCGGAGAAAATTGTTTATTCGAACTTTGTCCACCCGCTGGGACTAACCCATTTCCGTCTTTTTTCGTTTTCTTCCTCGCCCCATTAGTGAATACCATGAAAAAGTGTGATGATTGTGTGGAGGAATCAAATCCTCTGGAAAGTGCAAACAAATCGTTCCTGATAATGCTATACACGAGTGGAAACTGGGTCAGTCAAATGTCACCTTTAAGTGACCAATGAGTAAGCTCCCATTGACACTTTGGAAAAAACGAATTGAAACTTCTTGCAGAAATTGAAGCTTAGTCTTTAATTTTATCAGTGTAGATAATCTCTATCTTAATAGCTTGATAGGATATGATATGATTTGATTTGATATGAAAACTGATAAAAGCAAAAAGTGTTATCTCGCAACCGTCATCTTCTTCATAATTCTCTGTCAATTCCTCCTACACCGTTGTAGAGACCATTTTACCACCATGATAGGTGATAGGAGATTTGAACCAATCTGTGCCGACCGGATCCATGACACCCTATCTCTAACCCGAATCAAGTTGCACTTCCATTAACCAAACCACCTGTTGTCATCCGTCTCGTTCACTCAGTCGGCAAAAATTCCCTAGCGATTAGCCCAAACCGAGACCAGGTTTCGTTTCCATTCTCTCTCCTTATTAGGGTCACTGTTTCCCTTTGCACTGACCTTTTCGTGTAAACCTTTTCGCCTAGGACGAAGCCCTTTTCATGCTTCACTGTGCTAATGGTTTAATTGTCTCGAGAACTCGGTTATACAACCGTCTATCGAGACGGTTTAGACGGGATCTGTGGACATCTCGACCAATTTAACGCGATGTAACTGATCCGAAGGAGGAAAAATTGGAAGAAAGTTTGAGGGAATTGATCACAGCACAGAATACAAACTACTTCATCCAGCACTGCGTGTAAAAGGATTCAAAATAAGGGAAGTGAAACAGACAGAAAAAGAAAATCATTAAAAAAAAACAAACAAAGGCAATGGTGGGAGTTAGTTACAAATGAATACAAGTAAAGAATTTCGACAAGAAAAAAGTGCAAATCATAAGGTACAGGTTAAAACGGGACAGAAAATTAGCAATAAAATGTTTTTCTTGAGTGAATACAACCATGATTATTTGATTATTTCTTGAGAAGTGAGTGTGATTGGCAGATCCGAATGGCTTATTCCATGACTTCGAATGAATGAAGACTGAGTTTTTGAAGATTTGCATCCAAACTTTCCACTCCCATTGACATTGCTTCCTCACGAATGTCAGTGTACAAAGCAGAAGTCCTAAAAATATAAAAATAAGTCCTGCTAAACTAGTTTTTTGGTCTTACATGTAACGTTCTCCGCAACTTGGCAGAGCAGTGACAATCAGTTTTCCAGCCATTTCAGGACGAGCAGCAAGTTGGAGAGCGGCGGAGACGTTCGCTCCAGATGAGATTCCTGAAAATTAGAGTTGTCTTAGTCCATATTTGTCAAAACGTTTGTTGAACTTACCACAAAGAAGTCCTTCCTCAAATGCGAGTCTCTTAGCCATCACAATAGCCTCATCGGAATGAACACGGATGACATCTTCATAAATCTTAGTGTCCAAAATCACCGGAGCAAATCCAGCTCCAATTCCTTGAATCTTGTGTGGTCCTGGTGGATTTCCACTCAGAATTGCTGACTCCTCTGGCTCAACGGCAAACACCCTGATCGACGGGTTCTTCTCTTGCAAGAATTTTCCAACTCCAGTGATAGTTCCTCCAGTTCCCACTCCAAAGACCACGGCATCGACTTTTCCTTTAGTTTGTTTCCAAATTTCTGGTCCAGTGGTTTGGTAGTGAACCAATGGGTTGTTGGGGTTCTCGAATTGGGCAAGGATGTAAGATCCCGGAAGGTTTTGTTTCAGTTGGTTGGCCATGTCAATCGCTCCTTTCATTCCTTTTGCGGGGTCAGTCAGAACAACATCAGCTCCATAGGCTTTGAGCAAAACACGCTGGAAAGAAGATTAAATTTTAAGATGATTTTGAATTCTTCGAACAGCAAGGTTTCCACTATAGTATAGTATTCTATTGTTATTAAAGTCCTTGCTTTTCAAGACCATTGCTTTCACTCACTCTTTCTCCACTCATTGACGCGGGCATAGTCACAATGCATCTATACCCCTTGGCAGCAGCTACAAATGCCATCGCGATCCCAGTGTTTCCGGATGTTGGTTCAATGAGCGTGGTGACTCCGGGAATGATCTAAAATTCCGATTCGTCATGAATACTTCATCAGTTCCTTTTTCTCCTCTCTTTTTCACACGAGCCCAAAGAGCAACACGCACCTTTCCTTCCTTCTCTGCCGCATCGATCATTGCCCATCCGATACGATCTTTGACGGACCCAGCGGGGTTGAGATACTCGATTTTGACGGCTGAAAACAAATTTGTTATTGTTAAGTGGGCAAAAGACAAAAAAACATATACTACTACTACTATACGATACGATTCTAGAAAATACATATACAAATCTCTAGAGTCATAAACGTACCGACTCTTCCTGGAAGTCCTCTGGCCAGTTTGTTGAGGTAGACCATTGGAGTGTTACCAATAAGAGATGAAGCATTCTCTCCAATAGTGTTACGGTCCGCCATCTGTAACAAATGAATTTGCGTGACAAATGGGAACTAGTATCTGTTAATTGAAAAAAATCACGAGAATCACATGTTGGACCTAAAATTGATACGGAGATTGATGCGAAACAAGAAATGAAGACACACAAGTTGCAACAGAAAGATAATTGGCATGAAAAAAGTCTCGGTGGCAGTGTTTTAAATACGAAAAAGGACTGGCTACATTGATCTGATTTATTCGAGACATTTTTAAAATTATACCGGTTTTTTAGATTAGGTTTGGCATTAAGACACCGTTTGAGATAAGCAAAAAGCAAAAAGTGCATAAAGCAGAAAGCGGAAGGAATGCACAATAAGCCTGGCATGTCGGGTGGGTTTTGAGGGTTACACACTCTTAGATACTGGTGGCAAAAGCAAAACGCAGAGCTATCTACAAACGTTGTGTGGTGTGCGGCCAATGCGATCAGAACGCGAGAACAACCGAGTGGAAGAGGAGGGAAACGAGGAGGACAAGTGGCGGTATTATGCAACACTGTTTGGAATACGATTGGGGGCATACAGATGGAGTAGACAGTTGAATGGTGGTAAAAAAACGATAAGACAAACAATAATACAGCAGATACGTCGTTATGTTTTGTCGAGATAATGGCGATGATGAATAGAAATGACTAAACAGTTTCTGATGTCTCTTTTGGGAGGTTTGTTGGAATTGCTAATTTCCTTTTCATTTTTTTTTGTTTTTTTGGACGTGTTATATGTGGCAGTTGAACGAGAATAATCTCTTTGCACTACACCGTTTTTGGACATTCAGTACATTCAAACCAACGAACATTCAACTGGCAGGTGATTCAAGATGGCGTAACTGGACAAGAATAGAAAATCAAAATGACAAGATGCTACACTTTAAGAATAGAATTTTATTACAAAGTGTTTCAAGAACATATGAAAAGTGCACTTGACACTTTCCGTTACGCTACTCTACGGACAAGTGGTTCATGTACGCGGAATTTAATATTAATCTTTTGATCTTGAAATTTGTTCCGCGTTGTACCATTTCAACGTGAAACTCATAGAGTTTGTAACATGATTCTGTTTGAAAAAGTGCAATACAGGCTAATGTTGCAAAGGAAAGATTAAAAGGATTATAGTGATCGGTTAATCTCCCTTTGCATATCCATATTCAAAAAAAAGAGGTTATCCTCAAAGATTATTCAAATTAGCCGAGCTCAATTGGGTGGGTTTCTAAGATATGCTATTCCCTAATCATAAAAAAATAATGATGGTCTAGACAGAATTGTATAGAAGAACTCCCATGGTAACAAACGTGGAATTGGGTTTTTGAAGAAAAACAGAGAGGAGATTGAAGTATAGGCGTTTTGCGCACGTGTTTGTTCTCGGTCCGGCGTCTTGGCTCACACGATCTTTTTTTTCCTTTTTTTTGCAAAATGTTGCACAAAATACAGATCAAACGTTGGCAAAAATAGTTTCAAAAAGGAGTAAGCGCTGGTTCTTAGCAAAAAAGCGCAAATTTTTTAGCTTAGCAGAAAAAAAACAGCTGAAAATGACAAATGGCAAAATTCAACGTGTGCGGCACAAAAAAACAGAAATGTACATACACGATTGTGCGAGGAAGATGGAAAAAGGAGAAGAAAAGCCAGAAAAGAGGAGGAAAAGAAGAAAGTTTCTCTGTCTGTGTGTTGCAAAACGAAAGGTCATCTCTGACGTCTCTCACTGGCATGTACACTCGGACCCTCTTTAGCTTCGGACTTAGCACTCAAGACATCATCTTAAACGAAGCGAAAACTGAATTGAAAATCTGGAAAAAGTCGAAGAAGTTGGCGACAACTACTCGCAATATTCTCATGCATGTCAAGAAAGCCAAAATTTGATTGATAAACCAATTGGCATGGCATGACGCGGAAGAGAAACTTTGTGCTTTCCGGAGGGCTTACATCGAAAACAATTACCAACATACTAATGTGTTTGAATTGCAACGTAGTGCAGACGGATAAACAGCATGTGTGCCTCCCAGCTGGAGATCAAAGGATGGCCGAATATGGAGGGCATTCGGGTGAGAAAATTTCGCTGCGTATGCAGAGATTTTATGAATATGCGGAATCAAACTGAATGAAAGGACAAGTCGCGTCATGGAACTAAACGAAACTTTTTTCTGTCTTTGGAAAATGGGAAAGGACGGAGGGCATTATGGGAATAGAAAAGCGGGTCTAGTGTTTGTTTTGTTAGACCAACGGATAAGCGTGTGCAGTGCAGTTTTTGGTTCGGCTTTTTGGATTTTAAGAGAGCAGAGTTCACAAAGTCGCACTTTTCTAGGAGATATGTGATAGTGGATGTACCCTGGAAACTGGAAACCAGAAACCAAAATCCTCCGACCGCAGTGTCCACTAAGCACTTTTTTGTAACAATTCGGGTGCTTCCAAGTGTAAAAATTTAGACTGGATTAACCCAGAGATTTTGCTAAAGAAGGCAAGGATTGAAATGCACTCTGCGCTTTCTTAGGAATGAATACAGAAATAATTGGCGCGACGCGACCCTGTCTTGTCCTGCGAATCTCTCTAATAAACCTCATTTGTCATCATTTGTAGTTGAATCTCTTCTGGCAATTTTCACGTATGTCTTAGTCTTACTGTCTCAAATTGAGATTTCAAATGATCAAAGTAACCTTCAATAATACAGTTCAATTGGTGCGATCAATAAAGCACTCACAAGAAAAATCGCTAAGAAATTGAGAACGGGTTGCTTAAGGGGAAATAACCGTGAAACAAATTTGTATGCGTATATAAACGGCGTGACGAAAGAAGATGGACCGGCAAAATGTTCATTTCATTCATTCACGGCAATAGATCTTATCTCTTTCCCCATTTCTCTCATTTCCATCGGTGTAAACACAAGTTTCGGCATGCAACGGATACACGGAACTTTGACTTGCAAAAAATTAGACCCCGATGAAAGAATGAAACGGAAAATGAACGAGTAGAATTGTAACTTTTAGGTCACAAAAAATCTTGCATTGTTGCATATATTTGGTTTCCTTATCAAAAAAGAAACCGCTATCGGGGGAGAAAAAATGTAGCAAAGTCAGCTGAAAGAGGAGCACTCACAATTCATCCATTTCCTTGTCGTCGTTTTTGGTCGCTCGTGCATCCCTACAGCTCAAAAACCAATGGAACATTGTTTCAAATTCGTCCTCCAGTAAGCACTGGTTGCGTGTTCCTTTGCTCGTTTATTCCTCGTTTTTGCAGTTTTTGTGTTAATCAAATAAATCAAAACTTCCTTGATTCCTTTTCCAATTCTTCTAAATTCAAAGGACGTCTGGCAACTTTTCCGGCCACGTGTCAGTTGTTGGTTCTTCCAAAAAAAACTCGCATTCGTTTTTACTCTCTTTGTCACAGACTCTTTATGTGTGCGTGGTGTGGTCGTCCGAGTGGAGCGTGTGTCAAGGAGGGCAAGGGCACGGCCAGGAAGAGGAGACTGCGGGCAGCGACCAGTTGGCGCATCGATCGTACATCACAGCAGAGCGCGGTTGCTGCGCATTTGTCGCATACTCATCGTCGTATTGGGCCTACGCGTCTCGTTTTTTTCAATTTTCCACTAATCGTGTGTTTGCAGGCAGTGTTCAAATCCAAGTCGTCCATGAAATAATTTGTGGTTGTGCGATTTCGAACAAACATGCTTTTCATTACCTGCTCTAAGGCAATTCTATTGCTGGCAGTATGTTTGCAGTTTGCCGATGGAACCGAATTGGACCTACCAAGCCTACGGTGAGTCATTTATCGATTTTTACACAGATTTGATCTATTTTGTAATTCAATTAAAAAATAAATAAAAAATCATCGAATTTTAGAAAAGAAGCGTATGACATGTTTATGCACGGCTACAAGTCTTACATGAACTACGCTTTCCCGGCTGATGAACTGATGCCGCTGTCATGCAAAGGAAGGATTCGCGGTGTTACGCCGAGTAGAGGGAACGTTGATGACATTCTCGGAAAGTAAGTTTCAAATAAATTCAAACAATTACGTACATACATCATGAAAAATTGATAATTTCAGTTTCTCCGTGACACTTATCGACAGTTTGGACACCTTAGTAGTAGTTGGAGAACTGGACGAGTTTGAAAGAGCTGTTGACTTGGTCATACACAAGGTCCGCTTCGATTCTGATCTTATCGTCAGCGTTTTCGAGACAAATATCAGGATACTTGGCGGTCTGATCTCAGGTACGTAGGCAAAAATCAGAAACGCGCATAGCAGGTGATTACTTTAGCACATGTCCTGGCTGAGCACGTGAAGCAAAAGTATCCGGAGAGACTCCAGAAATATGACAATCAGCTTCTTAAAATGGCAACTGAAGTTGGAAATCGGCTACTTCCTGCGTTCAATACTACTTCAGGATTGCCTTATAGTAGAATCAATTTGAAATATGGAATGACGGACCAGTTGAAAATGCAAAAAGATACTTGCACTGCATGCGGTGGCACTATGATTCTGGAGTTTGCGGCTCTCACAAAACTTACTGGAAACCCAATTTATGAAAAAAAGGCTAGGAAAGCTATGGACTTTTTGTGGGAGCAAAGACACAGAGACTCCGATTTGATGGGCACTGTGCTCAATGTGCATTCCGGAGATTGGGTCAGAAGAGACAGTGGAATTGGAGCTGGAATCGATTCTTATTATGAGTACACTCTGAAGGCCTACATCCTTCTGGGTGATGAGAGTTACCTGGATAGGTTCAATCAGGTATGTCTTTTTTTCTTGCGAACGTTTTTGTAACACGTTTTGACCACTCGTTTGCTTATTAGTCAGAACACAAACCTTGAACAGACAAAAGTCAACAAATGAGGCAATATTGATGTTTACAGCATTACGAAGCAATCATGAGGTACATCAACAAAGGACCGCTGTTTGTTGACGTTCACATGCATCGTCCTACTGTAACCTCAAAAGGATTTATGGACTCTTTGCTCGCTTTCTGGCCGGGACTGCAAGTTCTCAAAGGAGATGTCAAGGAAGCTATTGAAATGCATGAGATGCTCTTCCAAGTTATCCAAAAACACAAGTTCCTCCCGGAAGCTTTCACTCATGACTTCCAAGTTCATTGGGCAGAACATCCAATTAGACCGGAGTTTGTCGAAAGCACATACTTTTTGTACCGGGCTACCAAGGATCCGCACTACCTTCATGTTGCAAAGCAGGTTCGCAACCGGAAAGAATTTCGAAACATTGTAATAATTGGGTTTTCAGATCATGGATAGTATCAATCAGTACGTGAAAGTCCCTTGCGGATTTGCTGCTCTTAAGGACATCAGAACCATGATCAAGGAAGACCAAATGGAGTCATTTGTGCTCTCAGAAACCTTCAAGTACCTCTACATGATCTTCACAGAGCCGGAGGACTTGATCTTCGACCCTGATCACTACGTACTTACCACAGAGGCGCACTTCTTGCCACTCAGCATGGGACAAAATTCGGACGATGTGGGAAACCCGAGAAAATTGGTTCTTCGTTCCGACGAAGCGGACACAGACAACTACGAGTGTGCCAACCCAATTGATTTCACCAAACTGCCGACAGAATTGGAAGAAGCCCAACTAGTAAGAGAAAAGACGAAAATTCTATTGAAAGAACTTGGAGGACCGCACAGAGTAGCAGCAGACGGTTGTGATTCCCAGTGAGTGAATTTTTTTTGGGAATTTTTATATGTAGCGCATGTGTTCAGAGCAGAACGACTCAAAGCATTCGCGTTTGTACCAAACAATAAGGATCATATCAAACAATTGGCTAAGATGGGTATCAAAGTGGTCATGCATTCCGATGGAAGAATCCAAATGGTCCATCAATCCGCTACGGTGAGTTCGCTTATTGTACTGTTTCTTCTAAGAAATGGAAACAAAAAACTTCTATCTTGAAATCCATGTGATGTATGACTAACTGTTGTGTCACTTACCACCGAACATGCATGCGTTGTTTTCTACTTTCCTTTTTTTTCTTCCTTCGCGACGACGGGCTCTTTTCTCGGCAACACGCAACCAATATGTTCCCAATTGAAAAAGTGACTACATATGTTCCAAAATTATAACTCAAACACTCACCAATCACACCCACAATCAGAATTAGAAACATAAAATTGCGTGTTGCAGGGCAAAATAGTTACGTGTGATATTGATGACGAGCCCCTGTGTTGGGACCGGCCACCGAATGATTTGGGGAGGAACCTTGTTACCACCGGATACAACTTTAATTCTTTTCATTATCTATGCACTTCAGTGCTTATCATTCTTGTCTACCTTTTCTTACTTGCCTTTTTTGTTATTATGCTTGTAAAAGGCTTACAAAACATTGCTCGTGGACTCGTAGAAAGACGGCTCCGAGAGCAAGAAGCCGAGCATCATAGAAGCGAATAGATGAGAAAGTTTTCTTGAAAACGGGTGCTAACCATTCACTAGAAATTTGCTTTTTCACTTAACCCTTTTGTCACAAGAATTCCTGCTAGATGCTGATGAGTACCGCTCGTCTTGCCATGTGATCCTTCCTTCCTTTTTTCATTCTCCTCATGCAATATCATGTTGTTTCCCATTCTCAAAGACCGTGTGATTCCGTGTTTGTGTTCATATCTTCCTTCTCATGCAAAATAAAACGAAACCAGTATAATTCTATTTCAGCTTAATTGGAACTTATATGTTTTCAGGCTGCAACTGAAAAAATGGAAAAATGGGGTGATGAGTTTATGGTAGAACTCTATGAAATGATTAATAACGGACTTCCAAGAGATAGTAATGGAAATGAACGTAAGATTCCTATATTTTCTATCGCACCTTCTTCTAAACGTTTTTTTCTTACAGTTTACCCGATGCGCGATCGATTTGTGCAGCTTATCGGAGCACCTCACTTTGGAAAACCATTCTTCCATGCCTGTCATGCTAAATTTGGAAAAAACATGGCCGTTTCAACACCAGTGATTGGCGAATTGGCAGTGACAAATCCGTTCCGAGGATGCGCACCTCTTCTTAATGCCAAACAGATTGCTGGAAGAATTGCTGTTCTCGAGAGATCTGACTGCAGCTTTGAAGTGAAGGCTAGACATGCACAGGCGGCAGGAGCAATCGGTGTCATTATTCTCGGTAAGTCTCTTTTAAAAAACATAACCAAAATAAAAAATGAAAAATTTCAGATCACTTCAAGGGAACCAAGTTTAGTACTGGAAATCCTACTTTTTCAATGATACCGGATGGAGATTTCAAAGATGACATTCGTATTGCTGCGTTGTTCTTGTATGACACAGAAGGACAAATTCTGCTGAACGAGTTGAAAAAATACCCGAAAATGATGGTCTCACTAACTCCGATTATAACTCCGTCCAGTGAGTGTCAATACCGATCTACAATAGTTAAGAAACATTTCTTTCAGAAGTCCTAGTCGAACATTTTCTAAAAACTGGTCAAAGCAGGACATCTCCAAGTCATCCATTTTGTAAGGATACGGATGGCGATGTGTTTCTGTTTTCTGGTTACCCGGAAGTCATCTTCAACATTAGATTCAATGGAGTCACAGCGGACAGTGATCAAAAAGAGCAGCAAGAGGTGAGTCCTCACAAAATGTTTCGCAAGAAATAAATCTCATTTGAAATTCTCTATAAATTTTAAAATAGATTGCGTGCCATTGAAACTAAGGATGAAAAATATCTGTGTCTGCTTTCGTAACGCTTGCATTTTCATAGTAAATTTCATAATTCCAGATTGTCGAGCGACATGTGACTTGGCTTAGCAAATATCTTATATTCGGCGACGAATCTCACCATTCTGTCTTTTACGATTTGTTCCGAAGCGCAGCTTATGGAGTTCTGGACATTGCAGTAAATTTTCCAAAAGCTCAAACTGTTCTTGATTCGATTCGCACAATAAAGAAAAGGCGAGTTCCACCGTCAATTGAAGACTTCTTGCCGGGAGAAATTACTTCTGTAAGTTACATTTATTAAAATTTTCATATTCGTATTGTATTCCAGGTTCGCTGCGTTCCAAAATTGGAAGACATGTTTTGTACAGTTCTCGCTTTGTAGTTATTCATTTTTGTTTTCTTTTTTTTCTCATATGATAACTCATTTTCCTCAAACCCGGAGCAATACCTCTTCATCGTGTAATATTCTTGTTCAAAATTTGCCCGAACCATTCTAGTACTATGACTAACATATGTGTGACGACAACGTGCGGGTGCTTCCAACCGATTCTACCTTTTCTGTTGATTTGAGTAATATTTTTCTTAAAATTTGACACTTTGTTTCTTCTTTCACTTTTTCTCATGCCAGTGCATTTCTCACCGTTCTCTTTTTTATTTATGCTTGTAAACGTCATACTTTAAAACCAATGTTCCAGTTCTCCAATGTTCTCTTCTCCATACAACCTGATCAGAACTTTGATTTATTATTTTTTTAAATAAAGATATCTTTGTTATTTTATTTGCAATTCTAACTCCTTTTTTTCTTGTTTTTTGTTTATTTCACTGGTTGTTTACCCAGTAGTTGTCTGCACCATGTTTTTTTTTTCCTTTTTTCTTTTTTTATATATTTTTTCCAATTTGTTCCTGACAATTAAAAACTAATACATATTTTTGACATTCAGAAAAAATTTTCATAGTTTTGTTGTTTTCCTGAAAAATTGCCCAAAATTTGATGTCTGATTGATTGATAGCTTGGTAAACATATGCTGAACAAATATTTCATTTTCGACGTATTTTTTTGGTATTTCGCAATCGCCAAAGATTTTGTTACTGGTCACTAGTCCAAATGACAATGTCCAAGTTGCAAAAAAAGTTGTGGCAACTATCGTCTAGTAGTTCCTGCAGTGCCCAGCTATCTATCATCTTTCTCCGCATTGTAATCGCCTTTTTGGTACATCACATGGTCCGATTTCTTATCACAAAACTTCTTTACTTGCCCTATCGAATGATCATTTCGGCGACGAATCTCTCAGTTTTTGCCCTTTTCTTTGTTCAGAAAACGTTTAAAATCTCGAATTGTCTTCTCTTCAGATGGAACACGACGTCTCGGGGTCACCGTCCGATATGTCGCCGAGAAAACGGAATGTCAAGTCCAAGTAAGCAAGCATTGTGGGAAATGTGTCTATTTTTTCTGTTTTTAGACTTGAACAAGACCCATCATTGCATCCGGATGACCGGATTGCAGATGCGGCAGCAACCACAGAAGCAGAAGCGGATTACGACGAGGAAAGGTTAGCGGTCCTTCTTTTCTTCCCTTCTCTTCCCCTCTAATTTCTGTTTCACTTTTCTCAAGAGGATGACTCGACTCTGCTCCCACTTTTTCCCCTTGCTCAACCAAATTTTCCCTTTTTTCAGCGAGCGAAAAGTGCGTCGTAGCAGAACACGCCGTCAGTTGGAACGTACGCACTTCCAAATGGTCAACGAAAGAGTCGTCGAAGATATCACTGTGGATTTCTTGTATAAGCCCCACACCCTGACAATCTTGGGATTGCTTGTGGTGTTCATCTCCTACAAAGCGTTTACTGGGTAAGTCAGTTTCTTTTTTGTGTTATACTACGAGCAAGTGTTAAACGAAAGTTTATGATGATGCAAATTTGATAAGAACTTTGATGCAATGATTCAAAATTGAGTTAATCTTTGATAAGTAAACTCCAATCAAAGTTCACTAATCGTCATTTCCAATCTTCCAGAGTCACGGAGGACGCGACAGACCGAAATGTGTACGATGGACTGCTCGGAACGCTTGCTCTCTTCCTTGTTGTCAGCGCTCTCGCTTTTCCCAATGGTCCGTTCACTATTTTACAAACCTCAAGCACCAGCCAATTTTAGGTCCTTTCATTCGTCCTCATCCAGTTTTTTGGAGAATTGTGTTCGGCGTCTCTGTTGTCTACCTTATGTTGCTACAATTCACGCTTTTCCAAACTTACAAGGACATCAAAACTGTGCTGACATGGCTTGATCCAAAGGGTTTGGGAGCTGAGAATCTCGTGGAAAAACAGTACGCAATCAACTGCTCTGATGTTTCGTTTGAACGACTTTGGAGTCACATGGACATCTTTGCTGTGGGACACTTTTTGGGTTGGGCGATGAAAGCCTTGTTGATCCGACATGGCGTCCTCTGCTGGTACATCAGTATTGCTTGGGAACTAACTGAAGTTGTCTTCACCCAACTCCTTCCAAACTTTGCCGAATGCTGGTGGGACGCTCTTATTCTTGACGTCTTAATCTGCAACGGACTCGGAATCTTAGCTGGACTTCAAATTTGCAAATGGTTCTCAATGCGCTCGTTCCATTGGGAAAGCATCAAGCACATCAAAACCAACCGTGGACGTTTTAAGAGAATGGTCATGCAGTTCACTCCGGAAAGTTGGAATGATGTGAGTTCACTTTTTTTCAAATTAATCAACGAAAATTAAATGCTGTAAACTTTAAGTTCGACTGGGGAAGTTTCACAGTGACCATCAAACGAACCATGGCTGTGTACATGTTTGTACTGATCTGGCTGCTCACCGAGCTCAACACTTTCTTCATGAAACACGTTTTCTCTGTGGACACCAAGCATCCAGTGGTCTTCTGGAGACTCATTCTTATTGCATTCATCTCTGCTCCATCGATTCGTCAATTCTACCTCTACGCCACCGATCCACTTATCAAACGCTTGGGAATGCAGTGCTGGGTATACTTGGCTGTCTGCGCACTGGAAGCTGCCATTTGTGTCAAATTCGGTATTTCAATGTTTCCAACTGTCGCAGTGACACCAATTGTGATTTGGATTTTGTTCTTGGTGAGTTGATTTTACAAGAATATTACTCAAAAATTATCAATTTTCAATTTTCAGGTTGTTGGAACCTTCTGCAGTGTGTGGCTGTCTGTTTGGTGGGCAAAGCGATCTTCGGTTACCACTGAAATTGAGATTGATGGAGAAAACTGTGACGTGTACTTAGACTCGTCTCACGAGAATCTCGGAGCCATCCACGATGACGTCCGCCGCCGACGCAGAGATCTCGGATTCTCGGAATCTGATCTCAACTAAGAAGCGACAACGAGGACGACGTGCCTCATCAACCTACGCTAACATCTCATATGTTCTTTCCTATCCCGACTGTGCTCCATCAGTGTCTCAATTTCTAATTACTTCGAACCATATGCTTATCTCTCTTGTTTCTCCCCCGCTCTTTTTCTTCACGTTCTCAGATTTCAGGTCTAGCTTATTTCGTTTCCCTTCTTTGCTCAACATATCTTTATTATGAGGCTCTCTTCCCCATGGAGACTTATTTGAGAAATGTTACAATGATCATGAGATGATAATAATATAATAATAATCATACTGCATTTTGAATCAAATTTACTGCTATAAGTTCTTTCCACTCTTCATTTTTGAAAATGAAAAGTTAGCTATCTGCTAGGATTGTTTAATCAACCATCCATATGCTTTTTTTTCTGAGATTTAATTCATTCCGTGATTGATAAAAATAAAATAAAGATAAGAATGCATACAATTTAAAGATTCACAATAGAGTTCTGATAAAAGTTTGTTAAGGAAGAGTATAAGATAGCTGTGTAATTATATAATCCCATCACCACCAAAAAGAGATATCGTTCAATTGGAAAGTTTATAGGAAAGTGTCTTGAGCAGAGCTGGTGCTCGTCGGCTGAGATGTTTTTCGAGAGGATCGTCGTCGGGTGCTATCGGTGAGAAGTGCAGTGTACTGGTTGGGTTCGTCGATGCTATTGGCACACAGACGGGAACTGCAGTTGCCAAGGGATCTGCTACTGAAACACACTCGTTTAAGAACAGAAATTTATCAAAATGGCACTCGGAATGTTAGATATTGTAATTTCATGCAGTAATTATGTTGTTCTTAACTAGTAACTTCACACAAAGTTAGGCGGTGTATTTCATAAGGAAACCTCTATCAAGTCAATATTTTTGACTTGAAACTTCATCTTTTGATCTTTTGCGAATGGATCCCTGGTATTGTGCCATGGTATTTTTTCTGAATTGTGGTGTTTTCTGCTTCAACCTACTTTTCTAGCCGATTCAAAGAATTTAAAGCTAACTCAATTAGCAACAAACTCAAAACACTTTGCCCGGAAGACAAACTTAAAGAGGATTTCTTAAAGCCGATTTGATTGAATTAATTTAAAAATAATGTCGTCTTTGGAAGAAAATGACATCATGCATACCTTTTGTTGAGCATACTCTCTCCTTCTTGCTTTCTAACATTCTTGTGTTTTTCGAAGAGGATGATCCAGAGTTTTGGGGAGAAGATGCAGGCGAGAGCTACATTAGCGGACATGGAGATTGAGATGCAGAGGGAGGAGGTTTGGATCTGAGGTGAAAAAAAACATTAGGAATTCCAGGAACCAAAGTCAGTAGCTCACCTGGAAATCACTTCCGGTTCCAAAGAAGAAGAAGATCCAACTGAGCCAAACAACACATGTGGTGTACATGGAAAACCCGATGAATTTCGTTTCGTTGAAGTTCTCCGGCACTTTTCTGGTCTTCACAGCATACGTGGTACAGAGAACAATGAGACATCCGTCATATGCCAAGGAATACAGGAAATGATGATCCGGAACATTGCAAGTGAGCACGACTTGATCCCTCGTGGGGTAGTGATGGCGCCAGCCTGAAGTGGACAAATATAGAGATGCCATCACTCCGGAAGTCATCAATTACCTGGTGGCACTACAAACAACCAAATAAGACTTCCGATCAATTGTACTCCAGCCAGCATACTTGTCATGACAACCTATAAATGACATGTTTCCGAGTGCTTGTCACCGTCTGACAGAGTACGTCGTACCTGGGAAATGGGCGAGATAAACCGCGGTCGTTGAGCTGACCGAGTGTTGAAGATACGGAAGATTCGATTGGTCTTGACGAACATGGCAGCGTAGAGGCAAGAGAATGCAAATCCGATTCCAGTTCTCTTGATGGCACAGACAAGTGCACTTGGTTTGGAGAGTAAGACAAAGGTCATGCAGTAACACATGATCATGGAAATCAAAAGGATATAGCTGAGTTCCCGACCAGATGCTTTCACTACCGGTGTCTCGTTGTAACTGAAACAAGCTTGTTCCAATTTGTGATTATAACTCTAAAGAACTCACATCACATAAACAACTATCACAAAAAGAGTGGCAATGATGCCCACAACTGCCAATATGGTTGGGACAAGGGAGTACATGGACCTCCATCTCATGTATTTCAGTTGAGACAGGGACAAATCGAAACACCCTTTCCTATCCTTTGTTGGCCACCATCCTTGCTCACAAGCAATGCAATGCGTTTCATTGATGAGGTACTCATAGTCCTCGCATTTGCTGCATGCCCAACAGCATTGCTCATCCTATAATAATTTGTTTTATACCTATCTCCCCCGAGGAGTGTTTTTGAACCTTGATCAATTGTTTTCTGAACCCAATCTTGCATGGCAATGAGCAGACAGACACTGGCGTGTGGTCGTCGTCCCACCATAATTGTTCATTGTATATTGTCAACTGAAAAAGTAAAAACGAAATGGTAATTATCGCATGACCCTCGATGACGTACGTTGTTCTCACTCCAGTGTCCGATTTCAACATAATCTAGCGGCGAGCTCTCTTTATCCGACATCCTCCGCTTTTTCTCCATATTTTTCGGCTTGTAAGTTAGTATAGTATAGCTTGCCGGACCATCTCCTTGTGCCGAAAAGCGAAACTGTTTTCCGACAATGTCTGTGAAAACGACCTGGAATACATAAATAATAAATCAATTTCACATCAGACCAAATTGCTGCAGGCATACATACATACCTTTAAAAGATAGTTCTGATAAAAATCACTTCCATCAATGTTCTGCATAGCGTGACAGATTTCCGGCTGCTTACTGTATCTCGAAATCCAATGGTTTTCTATGGCGTCATCTGGACAAACAGCATTTTTCATGGCCTGAAATAGATATTTGATTTCCTGAACACATCCTGGGAAACTCTCAGGACCTGGAGCCCATGAGCAATTGCATAGACGGCGTCAATGACAAATTGCACTTTGTCATCGGCGTTGAAACCCTCGGTGGATTGCTTGATGTCTTCACACCTAGAAACGAAGGAAAAATTAATTACAAGTCTTAATGAATTCCTTATCTTACCTTCCCTTCGAGCCTGGCGGCAAGTCAAATGCGCATTTGTACTTGACCTGCCACAACTCCCTCAACCACTTGTTCCTTTCAAACTTCTCAGTTCCGGGATGCAGACTCATAAAGTATTCCTCGAACGACGGCACCTTCTGTGACGCCAACATCAACACTATAGCCCCTTGAGCGGCGAGCCGGTTGTCGCCGGCAGTGTACTTATCGTTGTTGCGGTCCCACGACTCGGAGGCCAACCAAATGATACGCTTCTTTGCCCCGGACGTCAACTTCATCCTTTCAGCGGTGTGCCGCAGAATGTCGGGTATGTATTCAGTGCCGACAAACAAAACAACAACAGTTGCACCCACATTCTTCTCGGGTTGAAGTCTGAACTTGTAGAAATGCACATTGGGAACAACACGGTCAAATTGGTTTCCGATCAACTCACTTTTGAACCAAGTTGTTTATCGACTCTGTGAAACTTTCCTTCTTGTTCTGAATACGTTCTTCCAATGCAATGCAGATTCCCTTTTTTCTGGCCTCTTTCTTGAAAGCGTCAGCACCTAAATAATTGATACATGGAATGAAGAATTCAAAATCGGGAGATACCGAGTTCTCCGTATTCATCTGCCGAGTATACCAAGGACACATAAGACCATTTGAACCGAACCGCTATTTCTACCATTGCCATTGCTTGGTAGTCGTCAGAAGGAACAGTTCTGAACAAAAATGTTTTAAATTTGTAAGATTTTGTTTTGAGCTACCGTGCAAAGTATTCAAAACGGTTTTTATCTGACAAATCGGCGTTCGTACTAGCAGGACTGACTTGAGCGATTCGAAACAGTCGGAGCAAATTGGCCAGTTGCACAGACACCGAACTATAGCTTCCTCCGACCACTGCAGCCACGTTTTTCTTTTGTGACTGCTTTTTGACATTTGGATCGCTACCATCTCTAAAACACACAAAAATGTTAGCGAACATACCTCCTATGCCCTGAACTCACAAGCAGACATAATCAGAAGCTTCTGAAGATCCGATCATATCACGAACAAAATCCAAACTCTGGTTCAATGCGTAAGCAGGGTTTGAGCAAGAATCCAGGATCAGTGCACCCTTAACCATCAATTCATGTTCCCAACTGTTCAAGTTTTTCAAATCCCTCACCAATTTGTACCCGCGAAGAAAATCATTCTGGGAGTTGATCTGATCGAGCGCATACAACATTGCCTCCACTCGATGCACACCCCTGTCATAAGGTTTTATGAGTGTTATGATTGCCCAATTAATATGAAAGAAGGGATGAGGCAAAGGAGGATGAATAGTGGGCGCCACATAAAACTCGCTCACCTGGTCTCGGCAATCTCACCACATGGCTCATCGCCGTTTAATGACTTTGAGTGCACCGGAAAGACGCCACCGATCAAAATGTCGCCTGGGATACGGATTTGTCGAACCTAAAGGAAGAGTGGATAATAATGACCATAAGTGCAAGTTGGAGTCCAAGGCTCAAAGAATGTGTGGTTTTGACATTGATGAGTGGGGGGAGAGAAGCGTAATTATAGAATATCAAGGACTTCCCCATAGAGTTTTACTGAGCACAAGAAACGTTTTCAAACTTCAAAAATCTTTAAAAATAGATGACAAGGAGCTAATGTGTAATTGTAATTTGAGGCAACGTTCTCTATCAATAATTCAAGAGAGAAAATAACAAACTTTTGGTGGAGGTGGGGCAAGGTTGATGGTCTCGGCAGTCTGAAAAGTGGCGTGTTTTGTGTTTGGAACAAACTGACAAATGAGAATTTGATACTTTTCGAAAAATGTTCTTTGCAAAACGAATAGTACCTGTGCAACGACGTTGACATTTGCCAGGATCTGCGTAGCAAGTGCAAGCACCGAAAACATGTGTCGAGTTATCGGCGGTTGCTTTTTCTAAAAACAAGAGAATTGAGAATGAGGGAAAACTCAAGAAAGAAAAGTTTCGCCTCATTCAGCCGCAGATTCAGATCGAGCTCGATATCCTTTCTGATTTTCCCACGTGCCGAGCATGCTGACAACGGAGCAACATCATTTTTCGAGACCCTATTATTCCCCAACTCCTTTTTCCTCCTTCCCCTTCACTTCAATCGTGTTTGTTGTCGATTTCAATTTTTGGAACTTATTTTCCAATTAACCATGTACATACTAATCGAGGAAGCCTCCTCACTATGTTTTTGGTAGCCGTTGTCGTTTCTTCTCCCCCGCCGTTGTCTTCTCACCCCAACGAACGCTTCTGAAATTCTGAAGATTCTCCTGAATCAGCAGTCCTGATGAGATGGAACTAGTGGGGTGAGACACTGAGACACCACTTTGAGAGAAAGCCTATTACGTATTTCGTGTGTGGAAATTTGAGATTCCAGAGCGAGATGGGGCTAAATTTTGGAGGGGAAAAAAGGAAAAAGAAAAACGGAAAACTAGAAAGAAGGAGACAATGGTTTGGGTGGTTTACAGCTCAAAGCTGCACTTTTATACTTTATCACGATATGAGTCATGACCACCTGTTCAGAGTCTTAAGGTCGACACTGAAACATTATCTATCTTGTCATAAGAGTCATAAGAAACAAAGCCTACAGACTTTCCTTCAAATTAACTCTAAGTTTACGTGGGTTTTGCACAGGCTGCATAATTACCGTCATTTTTTCATTTTGCACTTTGAACTTATAGCGGAGATTAGCTTACCGGTAGCATGATGAGAATATAGATTCTGGAGATAGAAGACGTGGGCGTTTGAGTAACAAGACGTTTTTGTGAGCAGCTGAGGGAAATATAAGCGGGGTGTCGGAGGTGCCGAGGATTCGGGTTAAGAAGGCGAGAGGCGGCGGCGAAACACGATCCGTGCTATTCTAATGAGCACTATGAGTATGGAAACTCTTGTTCCCTATATACATTCATATGTGTCGTTTGCATGTCTGTCTTTCTTCTTCTCCTGAAGAGCCCACCGGTCTCCGCCCACTTTGACGACGACCTCTCGCCAATTTCGGCGCGCGGGCACGGGGTAGACGAACCGAAATCCCGGGCGGCGCCGGAAGGTCCCCACTCCGCCCACATCTATTACTTTGTGGTGCGGGGTCGAGCAGCTGCCGCACGCGAAAAAAATTTCCATAATTTCCAATAAGAACCCTTTTTGCCGTTTTAAGCGATGCGCAGCCGAGTTGTACATTTTCCAAGGTCGAAAATGAAAGATTTTGGAAGGAGGTGGAAATAGACTTTGGGAGACTACGAGGAGGAAGGATTCCTACTTTTCGTAGCAAAATCAGGCAAAAACAACATACCTTACCCAAAACTTCATAAGATCTGCATGAGGTTTAGAGTAGAGGACGGGGTCCCTGTGGAATGATCTGAAAATATAATTGGAAAGTTGCAGGAAATCTAGACGACGCATAGAAAAGGAATCACTGCAAAACAGTCTGATGGATGGCTAGAAGGAAAACACAAAACACGTCAAGGAGAGAAAAATGAAAAGAAAATTATATATTTTTCTTCTGTAATCATCCATTCATCCATCCACACCCCAAATTTTTGGTAGTCAGCCCTCCCTCCGTCCGTTCGCTTTCTTACACATCAAAGGACCATGATGTGTTTTGTCTTCTGTTAGTCAGGCTGTTTTTGCTCCTGCTCCCATCACTACTACCACCACCGTCTTCTGCGCTTCTGCGCCACCCCTCCCCCTTCTACATGATTATTTCTTTTTCGAAAAAAAAAACGAGACATTATCCTTTTTCTCAGTGAGACTAGACACAAATAAGGGGTAACGGGAGAGGAAGAGGACGCGGACGGAAGATGTGCAAGGGTCAAATTGCACAAAACATTTTTGGTTACTTTCTATCCCTCTACGTGTGCTTGAAGCTCGGGAAACGGGAGAACCAAGAAGTCAGCAGAATAAAAAAAATACAAAAAATATTTTTAAAAAAAAGAGAGAAAGTATTATGAAAAGAGGATGAAAAGAAGTAGTGAAGAGGTGGAGACCAGAAACCGCAAGCGGCTCTTGACGCAAAAGATAACTCATTAAAATGTGGACCAGAGGGGAAAACGGAAGGAAGAAGAATAAGTGGGAAAAGAATGAGGAGCATCTGAAGACCTTTGATTTATTGGCCTTCATTCACTTGTAGTTTTTCACGTTTTTCCATGTTTTCGAAGGAAGCGTAAATTTTCGGGCGAGGGAAGAAAGTTCTAGGGAGTAGTAGTTGGGAGAATGTAGAATGAGAAGACAACGACTAACTCATGACAAGAGGAGAGCTGGAAAAATATGGAAAGAACTCGACGAACGGAGGGCACTTTCAAAATAGTTCCGAATTTCTAATTGGGGACTTTTTCTTTTTTTTTCTGTTTATTTTCATTTTTTGAACAAATAGAGAAGATGGATAAAAGGAGAAGTAAAAACCAGATCGATGAGTAAAGTAAATGAGCTAGAATGTCGCAGGAGAAAACAAAACAAGACACGTTTTCCCATACTAATTTTGCAAGTATTTTCAGTTCCAAGCCTTTCCGAAGATCTAACTCTGATTTGGGTTTCTTGTTGTTACAATTGACAATTTAAAAGCAGAGGAACACTTGAAATGGCTGAAAGCAAACAAAGAAGAGGAATGAGGGTTAATTTTCAGTCTCTAGATGAGAGGGGATTTTTTACAAGAACCAGATTTCTGATTGTTAAAACTTCAACAAAAAATTCTGTCATTCTGTTCAGCATTCTCTCTTTTGCATTCAAAACTTTCCTTTCAACTCTTTGATCTATCATTCCAATTTCATGGAACACACCCTTGCTCCAAAAACGCTCAAGTTTCAGGAACAAACGAAAAAGTCCAAAAGCAACAAAAAAGCAAAACGAAGATTGGCAAAGTTAATCCATTGGACCAATATGTATGTTCAAAAAGGCTTTAGACCAACGGTTTCGAATTTCGTTTCTCAATTAAAAAGCTCACCGGCACTGCCGAGAAAGAAAGACAAAACTAATAGAAAGAAGTAAAGGAGACATCAAGTATGGAACAATGAAATATAATCTGAATGTGTGTATGTATTTTTGTCGTATTCTCTAGAAAGAAAGTCCAAAGAAAGAACAGAACGTCTACATATATCAAGAATTGAACGATAAGTAAGCAATAAAAATAAGGTGGAACAAATGAGAAAAAAAAACGGACAAAAAAACGAGGAAGAACAGGGCCGGTTAGGCGAGACAACAGAAGGCGGCGGACAAGGGAGAGAGAGAGAGAGAAATCTCAAGGAAATGCGGCTAATTTTCAATTCGTACTAAGTAAGATCCAAACATGAGACGAGGGGGAGGCCGTATGATGTTAATGTTACTCATATAGGATAAAAATAACAAATGGGGTGGGGTCACTATCAATGAACCAACTGACGAGTAATACTTAGAACTTGCCGGAAAAGAACTCCCATCAGTAGGAAAAGCGACTAAAGAGTCGTCCCAGAGGTCTCATCAATTTTGATTCCACCTCCCCGTTTCTTTCATGTAAAAAAGTGAAAGAAAACAGAGAACAAAAGGAGGAAAAGAAAATGATCTGATTAGTAGCAAAAGGACATGAAGAAATGAAGACATAAAGAGCGGATAAGGATTAGTGCTAAGATTAAGATTAGTAAATGATCAATCTTATTGGTCTAGGTAACTTTTGTGGAGTTTTTGTGTACTTTGGATTCCCACTGGGTGGGTGGAAAGTAGGTGGGAGGAGCATTGCATTGGCATCAAAGATTCCAGAACTATGAGTGAGTAAGGGAAAAATAAAAGAATGAGACGGGAGATTTGTTTTCCGACTCATGATTTGATAATGTTGGCAACATTCGTTTTGCTGATTTGATCATCTTGCCGAGCGCCAATATCTTTTTCCTGGTTGTGGATGTACCAAAAAATGGTTGCGTTCCAGACATGTGTTCCAAAAAAAAGATCCAGGGAAATTTAACCCCTGAGCTCAATGTTTTTTGAGCAATAGGGAAACACGTTTTGTTCGGTATATAAATAATTGTTGGGTTTTTATTTTATTTTTATACCCAACGCTATCGAGAGAGAGAACTATCCCTATCTCTGGAGACTATAAACCGGAAGTGGAAGTGGCATAACATTCAGTTGTTTAGTATTCTTCTGAATTATCAGCAGATAGTTCTGAGGAAAGAATATCACAAATTGGGATGAATAATTGAGATGCGTCTCACTTTCGTCGGTTTTTCAATGAAAAACGACGGAAGAAGTGAGTGAAGAAGACTTTTTCACGACAACAAACAGAGAGAAGAAGAAGACGACACTGGTGGGAAAGTTAGTGAAGAGGAGGGCGGGAAGGAGTTCTGAGCAGCTTCAAAACCGACTGTTGGTGGCAAGGAGGCGGGAATGAAGGACTTCCCTCCAAACATCCAATTTGTTACTTTTTTTGGATACAAACGTCCTATTGGGTTGGATACAGAATTCAGATTCATGTTAAAATTCTCTACAACATCGACACTATTCGTGTGAAGATTTTCTTTGTTCGAAGATCTTCAAAAAAATGCGAAGGAAAAATCATATTCATTTTCGACTACCAACCAGCTTTGTGCAGTCCCGGTTGCTGTCGAAAATGGAGAAAACACTTCAGAACCCGAGTATTTTGATATTTTGACAGAAGACGAAAGGAGGAGAAAACTATGGGTTTAGTTGGGCAAGAAAGGGATGATTCATTAGAATGAGCACATTTTCAAAGGGGGGAGGGGCAAATGACAGGGTCGGCTGCGGATTACAAGAAAAGGGTGGAAAATGAAATGATGGGTACGGAGTTGGGAAGACACACGGTTCTGGAGCTTCTATGGCTACCAAGTTGGTCAAATGAGAGCCGAAATGGTTTTTGAACACACAAGTTCCTTCTGAGGAAAAATACTGTCTTGTGCGGTATTTTAGATAACCCAAAATCAAAACCAAAACTAAAACAAAAACTGAACAATTTTCCTCTTCCCACCCACTCGAACCGCCCATTTTTTCTATACGATTTCCAAAATTATAGGTGGAATCCGTGGGGTTTTTGTCTGTGACATCAGTGGCTATACTAATTTCAGAGAGAAATCGTATATATTGTTGATAAGGAATACTAATACTCATCTCCCAGAGGATAGGGTTCTGATTGGAAGTAACTAACAGATAACAAAAAACAGTTGAGCGATCTTCCGTGAACAATGTGATAAGGAAGTATTTGATAGAAATATTTTGATTTCACAAAATTTCAAAATCTGAAAACCATATAAAAACAAATTTAGAACTGAGAAAAGCATTCCTTTGTCCAAATCTTTTCTCGTTAAGTAAATCATCTTTCATCTCCCCAAAAATCAAAAAATTTCTCTTTTAAACAAAGAAAGACAACAAAAATAGTAGGAGCAGATTGAATATGCATCTTTACACTTTCCTCGGCTCAGACCGGAATGGAATAGGAATGCTCAGCGGAAACTTGTTGAGACAATTATACCACCTTGTCTGATTGTTTTCGTGTGTTTTTTATTCAGTTTTTCTTTTCTCTTCAATGTTTTTTTGGTAAATAAACTAGTAACATTACCACTGTAATAAGGTGCAGTGGTATGAAATAGAAATGAAGTACATATTTGAAAAATAGTGAGAAAAAGAAAAAAGATGAAAAGCGAAAGAAAAGCAAAAATCGCGTGAGTGTGTATGTATTTTTCCACTCAAGACCGCGCCAAAACCGTGCATCGCCGCCGCCGAAAAATTAAATTTCGCAAGGACCCTCCGTGACAAAGGAAAAGATGACGCAAGTCAGAAGTAGCAAGACTTCAAAACCAAGGAAAGAACAGACACAGCGTTTTCTCACTTCTACACTTCTACTTGTGCTATCCCTCCGACCCACCTATTCTGTGAAGCCGTTTCAGTGAACTTGGTCCAGACGCCAGACGCTCGGAACCCGGAATAGTTCAAAAAACACGTTTCCAACATACCAATTATCTTCTAAAGGGCGGATTCTATAGAATTGGGAGGAGGAAAGAAAGTCGAAATAATAAAACCGGGAAAAAGAGCATTTTATGAGAAACATTCCTTTCGTTCGTTCCCTTTTCTATTCTCAACTTGGACATGAAAAGAGAAGAGTTTTGGTTTTATGACAGTGGAGGTTGGGAGGGAACTTGCACACTCCTGACTGAATATCTCAATAACAAAGCCAATTAGGAGACTATAGTTTAGCTCATTTTATGATCATATTTCCAAGTCTTTTGCAGCATTCAAAAAATTCTAGTTTCGGGAATACGGAATGAAGAATGAAGTGAAATTTCAAATTGACGGGAACCAAAGAATCAAATGATACTGTGATTCTTTGAGTTTTGAGTACTATTTTAAATAGCATTTCATATTTCAAGTTCTATTTTAGTCTTGTTAATTTGGACATTTCTTCCTTCTTGTTAAAAGTCTTTTATTAGTCTAAGAGAAACACAAAAAAGGAGAGCAATTAGTGATGGAGTTCGACTTATGTACACGATATGGCGAGCAAGACAAAACGAAAATACATTCGGTGGGCGCGTAATGGGAGCTCATCCTTGCCAAAGAGCAACGTTTCTTGCCACTTCCTCATATTGGCTCATACTCGTCTTGGGGATGTTCAAGGGAGAAGTATTCATGGTAGAGTTGGTAGCTGATCGAAGCAATGTTGCAGAGGATCAGAAGACTGGTGGCATAGGTGGTTATCACGTCGGCAAGGAGGTAGTCTTTCTGAAAAATAAGAGTTGGCACCGTTGTAAGTGGCTATGAAACAATATGACTTACACTGACAACAATCAGCAAACATGATACAAGGACAAAATAAGCGACAAAATGGTAAACAAATCCGTGCAGAAGTTGATTCCTCTTCGATCCAGTATAAAGTGTCACACGGTAGGCGCGTTCCCGTTGCCAAGCTGGAAACAAAATAAACTTCAATTTTACACCCAAAAATTGACTGGGACCCTACTTCTAAAATGACAAAGAGTTTGAAGTGTATTTGCAGTCATTGCAAGTCCGGTTCCAATTATCAAATATCCCCGATTGATCTGAAAATCCCTCAAAAAATCAACATTTTTGTTGACAAAAACTATACTTACGTCAAAATTCATGGTAGCTGCTCTGCCTGACGCGGAAAGCAAAAACGCAATGAATAGAATGAAAAGAACCACATTTGTGATTCCGACTGTTATGATTTCCGTCAATCGTTTTCCCGGTGTGGCTGCTCTGTCATATTGAAAAAGTTCCAAATGATCCGCGAATATTCTGGTAGCATCTGCGACAAGTGTCAAACTGTTTCCAAGAACGCCAATTGTCAGCTGAATTTTCAAATTTAGAAAAAAAACGTTTTTTTTTATTAAAAGTTTGAGAAAGGGAAGAAAACAAACCTGCGCTATGACCACTGCAATTGTATAATAAGTATTGCACTTTTCCAACATGGTTTCCCTGAAAAAAGTGCAAAATCAAAATGACAAGCAATATGACTTGTATCGCTAAAAACGAACCGATGCTGATAAGAATGTGTTGAATCGATGCGTATGCGAGGGATATCCGGTTGTGGATCAAACATGTTTTGTTCCATTGCAACTCTGAAGATGAAAAAGAAATTTATAAAGATTAAAGGTCACGTGCTACATTTTGAAAAAAAATTGATAAAGGTACATAAAGGTAGGAAGAAATTTATAAAAAAAATTCTAAAAAAAAACGTGGGAATAAAAGAAAAGACAAGAAAATTTAGGGTTGGGTTGTATCATATGATTAAAATTCAAGTGTTATGTATTTACAGATTTGAAAGTAAGTTCTGAATCGGAAATTACGTGACAAAATTAACAAAATTTCATTTTTTTTCAATCTGAATACCTAATACATTTTCTATTGATGAACATACCTAGAAATAAGTATAGACTCATCTTCTGGACGCTGGTCGCTCATTGTTTATAGTGAGAACACTGCTACTAAACAACAGTTCCACTAATGGTCGTGCTCTTCGAATCTTATCAATTGACAACTTGTCGACGTATGGTTTCGATGCTAGACTAGCACGTATTATTGATATTTTTCTTTCTTTTTTTCTCGTTAATCTACTTTATCTTTATGGATAAAGGTTTTTTCACTGACTAGGAGGAAGAGGAACATGGGATAAGCAAGCTAGAAAACGTCAGAAGAAGATCATTATGACTCGGCTAGTAATCAGGTGTGCTGTGTTGTGTTGTGTTGAATGGTCTTATGTGCATAATAGTTGTCTGTTATCAACTAGAAACTACAATTATGATAATTTTAGAACATAATTAGATCTATGACTTGTATCCTTTTCAGGACCTCTTCTTCCAGTCACGATTCGATTCAACGTTCTCTATTCCATTCCACTATACAGTTTTTGATAGTACCAATTTCCGCCACAAATCAGCTCCAATTTTTCCACCCCTCCCCGTTTTTTTTTCCATCTAGACAGTACTAAACAAACAAATCATTTCCTCCTCCGTCCTCTTCATTCCCCCACTTCTTCACCCAGTTCCTTGCGAATGAATCAACGACCAAAATGAGTTGTCATCGAATGCTGACCCGTTACCCACTTGTAACTCCTGAAGTGTGATGGTGTCTTGGTAGAGTTGGTCAAAAGGGGTTATGTCTGGCGAGGGTACTCACAATCTAGTTCATGAACACGTCCTTGGAAAAACATAAGACTCTATTGTGCGCCTGGTCTCCATTATATTTCGGCACCTCTTTTGGTATTTTTACTGTGTCAAAAGACCTACCTGACCAGAACACACAATTTTCGGAAACATTTCTTATTTATTTATTCCGGTGTCATTCAAAAAATTGTCATGGTTGTTTCAAATGAAACGTTGTGGCAGCAACTGTAGAAGGTAAAAAGTTGTCGACAAATTCAGCAACATCTGAAGATGTGAACAAATGATAAATCTACGTGACAAATCGGGACATTGTACCCGTGTTCACCGAGACGTGTTCTTGACGAGATTCCTTATCGTTTTTTCAAGTTTCAAGTTTCAAATTCAAAAATTGAAATTTGAAATCTAAAGTTTAAAGGACAAGTCTTTTAGGTTCGGGAAAACTTCCAATCAGTCCTAGCAAACCAGTTCTCATTTTCCTCAATTTGACCTCCCGAACCAATAGGTCATCATTTCTCTTCCAGTTCCACTTTCCTCTCCCATTTTATTTTATCCATTAGCAATCTCATCTGCCCGTATAATTATAAGAGCGTAGGGTAGGATAGGTAGAACGAATTGGAAAGAAAATCCGTGCAATTATCGGGCTGCTCTATTTCGATTCCATTTCCATTTCTGTTTCTCTGCCTCATCCATTTCCTCCTCATCCCCCCATCATTTGATGCAGGGTGGCCACCGTAGGGCACACAATACCTCTCAGCCAGGTGTTCAAACTCAAATTTGGACAGAATAATAATAGAGATGATGACCCTCCCCTTGGTTTTCTCATCTGATTTCCCCTTTTTTCCTATAGTCGGTTTTTCCCAGAAAGGCAGCTGGGAGAGTTGAAGTGTGAAGACGACGTCTGAGGCTCGTAAATTTAAAGAAGAACCCAACCAACCAATTCTTTTTCAAAACCGAACCCGGCATTAGGTTTTGCCGAAAAGGAAAAAAAAAGAAGAAAAATCTTGAGAATAGGGAGAAAATTTATGAGCCAGAAGATAGGGAACCGGATTTTGGGTTCTGCTCTTGGTTGCCGAGTTTCTGGGTTCTCAAACAAAAAATAGCTTCATCAGTTTTCGATTTCAAGTTGAAGCCTTAGGAAGTGTCATTCATTATCAAAAACATCATCGAACACCTTCTGTCTTCTCCGGTCGGTCCGTCAGTCGATCCTCACCAAGTTTGAGATGAAATTTCAGATCTTATCTCACATTCTTCTCTCATTTCCCACCTTCTTCTATGTATTCATTTCTCACTTCTTTAACGCGTTTTTAATGCAAAGAATCTTGTTCTCTTTTTTTCCTTCTCAATGTCTAATGTTTCTCATGTTTCCATACTACACGTTTTAGTAGTTATCGTTACTCTGATTGACCCTTTTGACCTTTTGATAACTAGAAACCTTATCTACCTTCACCTTTCTCGTCTCGACAAACACCAAACGATGCATTGTTCTTCCACTCGCCCTTCCTACCACGACGCGTTATGAATAGACTCCGCCCAATTCAAAGGCGAGGCCAGGCCCCAGCACAGCCACTCTCCTCCCATCTCGCGACCATTCATAGTGTGCGCTGTCTCTGCCATCCGCACTTGTTGCCAGGGCACAGCATTGTGCATGTCTTCCTCTGACTCCTTCACCTCTATTATTATGAAACTATACTATTCTGGGAGAAAACAATGAATGAATTGTGCAGTCTTATTTGCCGTCCGCAGTTTTTCAGTGTCGTGCTCCGAACCAGTTGGGTCGAAGCACCACGAAAAGCTGCCGATGGAATGTATGGACTCTAATTAACTTTGTTTCTCCCGGATATTTGGCAAGTACAAGGACACAAAAAAGCACATCTTAATACTAAAATTTACAGGATAAATTGTTTCATTACAATAGAAATGTTCAACTCACACTATGTATATCCCCGAATGTTTACTTCTGCTGAGTAAAATATCGTGTTGTCTTGTGAGATACGTGTTTGGCTCCGAGAAAGCCGAAAAATGAAGCCAATTTTCAGTTGGCCGCGTCTCATTTGACGTCATTCTTGCTTCAGATGGGTGATTAGACGAGAATCCGATGCGAGATGCACATCGGCTTTATGACATGCGTTTCCTCACATCGGATGTATTTGTCATCATAGTCTGATGGTAATCGTTGCCACATTGTCAAATTACCGATCAGATACATTTTCGGTTCCACCAACCGGGATCGAGTTGTTTATGAGGCAGAAAAAAGAACTTGAAAAGAATTGGGTTTTTCATTTTCGTACTATCATAAAACCGAATGGAATAGAAGCTGAACAAAGAAAATGAGAAAATGTGGCTCCTTTGCATTTTCGCATTTCCATGCAAATTTCTTTTTTCTGCTTTCCGCAGTGCGTGCACTTTTCTTAATGAAAAATGGAAATGGGATCTGCGGAGGGAATTTTCTGCTCAACGCTTGAGCGAACTGTACGACTTTGACTATATTCATGGTTTCCAGAAACCATAAGGTCTGAGAACTGAAATCGTATAAACTTGGTGTGCGTGAAAAATTGTTTGAAAGTGAACGATTTGAAATCGGAAAAACGTACATCTTTCCTTTTTGTCATGTTTGAAGGGAATGGTGTTGGAGATATCTTGCATAAAAGAATCAGAAACGATGTGTTTCGGAAAAATTGGAAAAAGTTACATCGAGCGGGATTTGAACAAATGACAGTATCACCAAACTATTGGACAACTGTTTTGACGCTTTAACCACTCGGGCATAATAAAATCGGACTGGATTTCAGAAAACGTGTAAAAAAACGTGTATTGTTTCAAAAAGGACTATGCATGCCATAGAAATCACAAATGAGCTGGGCTGCCTTGACTTCAATCCTAATCAACGTGAATTTTCGCTTTATCAGTAGTCATAGGTTTGTAACGTTTTTATTGTGAAGCGGGGGGTGGGTTTCAAGGAGAAAGACATTGACTAGAAAATAAAAGAACACAATGAACAATATAAACAATGAGGACGGGTGAAAGAGCTACAAACACAAAAGTTACAGTCGATTGTAAACTCAGTCTTGAACTTTACCAAAAGAATTGAACAAATTGGTGGTTGAACACTTACCGGAAATTATCGAAAAAATGACAACATTGACAATGGGGGGAAAAGGGTCACAATGATGATACAATAGAATTGAAACAATAAGGTTGAAAGATACAGTCAGTTATAATTTGGAAAACTGGTAACTTTTTCAACTTTTTTCACCGAGTTAACAACAAATTGAATGAAGAAAAATTTAATTTTCAAATTATAATTGGCAGTATCAATAGTTGTTTAAGGGGATTAGAGGTACCATATATAATGCGCAAGAGGAGGCAGGTAAAAGTTATTTTGATGAAAAAGTTTTGAAAAATTGAAATGGCTGTGAGCAAAAAATAGTCCAGGAGATCAAAAGTTCAACTCAAAAAGTCACCGAAAAACGTCACGTCACGTCAGAGAAGCAATCAGCAGAGAGCAGGACATCAACATTGAACGCTTTTTTTCTAGTCTACTGTATGATGTTACAGAAAAAAAGTAAAGAAGATATTTGGAGGCACTGGGAGGGAAATAAAGAAAATAACATCAAGCCATAGAAGTTCTACCGCTAGCCGAAGCCGCACGACTTGATCGAGCTGTCGTTTTGATTGTAGCTGTCTGCTGCCGCTGCTGGTCGACACCAAGGCGTGAAAGGTCATGGAGTGATTTGGTAACTTCGAGATTCTGGAAAAACAAAATATATGTGCTGCAGTATATAATTCCTAAAATTGAACAGTTGTTAATATTTGTCAGTATGAAGAAAATGACAACCTTAGAAATCTTAGAGAAACAGAAACAAAAAGTTGACATCGGTCGGGATTCAACCCATGGCATTTCTTTCGGACCAGTGGAATGTCATGGTTTTGAATTATAGTCGACTAATATAAAGACTGCACGTTTTAGGGCCGCTCTGTGTTTTTTATGACTCTCTCAGTCCTCTACCAAATCAACACATGTTTCGAGTAGAGAGACTCAAGAACAAGGGGTTGATCATTGAAAAAAAATAGAGCGGGACCGTAAACCATGAACTATGTTTCGTTTTTGTTATTCAAGCCTCTTTTTAGCAGTTTAAAAGTAACTACCTATGTTTCATAAATACGTTTTTGGTATAAGAAAATGGCAGCTGCTCACAAATACTCACGTGAAAAAATGGAAAAGGTAAAGTGAAAGAAAGAAAGAAAGAAAAACGGTGCCTTTCGTCGGCTAGCACACTAAGTTGTCGAATGGAAAATCGGAATGGATTTTGCATGCAATCAATAGAAATTATAGGGAAATGTGCTGTGTGTGAGTTGGGGAACGTGTGGGCTACGTGTGAGTGACATGGTGCTCCATAGAAAAACCAATTGACTACTTTAAACTATTTTCTCTAATATTTAATTGATGCTCTATTTGGATACATCTGTTGAATGTTTTAGGGAAACTTACTTTGATTGTAAACGTGGCATGAAGGTGCGTAAGGTAGGAGATCATAAGATGCCTCCGAGGAGAAATCTCTCGGATGGTTTGTTTTTGATCTATCATGGATGGGATTTTGATTGAAGGCACTGGCACTGGTGTAGGGATGGGTTTCGGGGATGAGTTCACAATCACAAGTCATTCAATTTTTTGCGTTCGGATGACCCGAGTCCTGCAAACCGAGTCGGTTTATATAGTTTATCGGACATCAATCATCATTCAATTCCATAAAACAATTTTCTCCATTTCTCTCATGTACTTTTCTTTCAGCGACAGGTGGATGCATCGAATCATCATCATGTGACAACAAGCAGAAAAAAAGATGTACAAAAAAGAGATCATAACTCATAAAAACCATGTTTCCGGCATGTTCTCCATTCTAGTTCAAATTCAAATCACAAACATCAGCTTATAGGTGCACAGAACCAAGGAAGCGAAAGTTGAAAGCAAAATAAAATCAGATTTTCATTCAATTCGTGGATGTGTGAAGTATTATTTTGTATCATTGTGTATATTGTAACTCAAACTTATCGATCAAAAGTAAAGTTCAACGCTCAACTCACTTTCTTGCGGAAAAGTCGTGAGAAGAAGCCTTGCTTGCTGGTTCCGTTTCTCTTTTCTTCCATGTTCATTCCATCGGCGCGAAGGTTCCACATTAGGTTGCCTTCTTCGTCGTTGAACGTGTTCAACTCGGCGAAGCATTCGGTTTCGATCATCTAAACATGCAAGAGTGAAACTTAAAATTTTTTAAATTTGACGCCTGCGCCACGTCAAAATGTATGATTTGCCACACAATAAAAAGCATAAACGTACCTCGCTCTGCCATGGGATACTAACACATCCAGTGTTAAACTTCCCATAGAACTGTGTGTCAGTCGCATCTAACCGAACTCCTTTTACTGTACTGAACTGTTCAATGTCCAACACATCTTTTGCATAAACTGCTCGCGGATCCGGACAAAATGGAGGTGTAACCTGGAGAACAGTCATTAGAATTTTCTTTCCACAACGAAGCAAAAGTTGCTACCTTTCCAGCTTCCATCTTCTTCCATGGGACCGGCTCCCTGCTGGTCCCTGAATCGGCAGTGTTGAAAAATGGATGAGCTCGAATCTCTTCGGCGCCGTCTTCCGGCCGTCCGACTCGTCGACATCCTAAACGGAAACCTGGCTCTTTGTGAAGCAAGCCTCTGTAAAAGAAATGATTCGAGTTTGACATGAAACACTTGATGATTGAACACTGACCGACAAAGAGT
The DNA here is from genome assembly GCA_900536345.3 of Caenorhabditis sp. 39 LS-2015. Taxonomy (NCBI): domain Eukaryota; kingdom Metazoa; phylum Nematoda; class Chromadorea; order Rhabditida; family Rhabditidae; genus Caenorhabditis; species Caenorhabditis waitukubuli. Next base: position 196,509 of record LR563879.1, on the reverse strand, counting down.
TCGAGCGGCCTCGCTGAACTTCTCCGAGTATTTTTCTTGATCCTCACGAACTCTTCGTTCCACCTCTTCTCGCTTCACTTTCTCTTTTCGCTGTCGGAACGGCGCTTTTCCTTCGATCATTTCATAAATCAGACATCCAACTCCCCACCAGTCAACTCCATATGAATATCGTTCATTTTTTACTATTTCTGGGGCTGAAATTTATCAATTTCTCAAATTTGCAGATACAATTCTCAAGTTCTCGTACCCATATAGCCAACAGTTCCTACACGTCCCTTAATTGGTTCGTTGTCTTTGATCTCCACTGCAAGACCCAAGTCGGAGATTCTGACATGTCCAAAGTCATCAAGCAATATGTTTTCCGGTTTGAGATCACGATACAAAATCCGTTCACTATGAAGATGTTGCAGACCGAGTGTGATCTCGGCTGCGTAGAATTGCACTCTTTTTTCGTCAAACCCGCCAGGCATCAAATTGTACAAGTGAAATTTCAAATCTCCACCATTCATCAATGTTAGCACAAGACACAGCGCATCTTTGGTTTCGTAGGCGTATGCAAGGCTCACCTGCAAAAAAGGACACTAATGTCGTTCTTTGTAAATCCTTTTTGATTCCCTCTGGGCTTCCCGTTTCTCTCCCACTTTTTCTCTATCTTTTCATCTTTTCAGTCGCCCAATGGTTTGCAGAGTCAAAAGAAAACGTACGACAAATGGAGAGTTAATCCGTTGCAAAATTTGTTTCTCGTTCAGGCTCAGCACTTCTGCATGTCGCTTCTTCACACGCTTCTTTTCCAGCTTCTTCAATGCATACATCTTGCCAGATGCACGAACCTGAATACAGAAAATTGATCATTGACTTTGTGCATACAGAAAAAAACCAAATTGGAAAGTTATTGTTTCATGTTTCATGTTTCTTTTTTCCCCAGTCCAGTAAAACAGATAAAGTCATCAAGTTTTTCGGACCGCAATTGAATTTTTTGCGTTTTTTTCACTTTTATGACCGCGATGGCGACCCCGAGCACGAAATGTTGTCATAAAAACGGGATGCCTTGTTTTGTATGCCAATATTTTTTGATGAATTTTGTATGGCGCCCAGAGTCATTTGGCAGCGCTCCTTGCTCTGCTCCCCAGCAGCAGCAGTACAACCAAAGCACTCTGGGTTGATTAAAAGTGCAATTTGTCGTTCTTGGCTTCCTTTCCTTGTGTCAAGGGGGGATTATATAGACTTATATAGGACTCACCTGACACGCGCATACTTCTCCGAAACCACCCTTGCCTAGCACTCGATACAATCGAAATGTGTGCTTGTCCACAGGCCTTTTTTCCAGCCACTTCCATTGTAGAAACCGATGAAAGTACATGGATTCGGCGAATTCCTTGAAGGGTACATCAGTGAGGAAAAGACGAGTGAGCCTGGAAAGAGAAACCAAATTGAATTTCGCATGTACCAACAAGCCACCAACGCACAACTATGTAGTTCTCCTAATTTATTTTATTTTATTTTGTTTTGTGATTCTTCGGATACGTAGAAAACCGATAGAATCACAACAGAAAACTGTTCTCTGTTCGTTTCAGCTCATTCCAGTTCGTTCCAGTTCAATTCCAAAATTTTGTTTTGGTGTCAACCAGTCACGCAAGAAGAAAGGAACAGGACGGAATGACACAAATATTCATTCTCCAAAATTACATATAGAGGACTTTATAATAACGAATGGAAGGCCCCCTCTCTCTTCCCTTCACCCCTCGGAACCGACCGACGTGTCAACAATTCGGTAGTCGTTTTTTCTGCTGTCTTCTCCGTTTTTTTTAACGAAAAACGGACAGAAGAACAACGACGAAAACTCAAAGATCTATGATTTTTAATAGTCCCATTGGAACCCGTTCCCTCCTTTGCGACGTCAGGGGGAAAAATTCTTCCAACTGAGTTATTACTTTTGAACGAGCAAAGTCAAAGCGGGGACCTTCTCAGAATGTTTTTTTGATTTCCAACGGCCATCCATTTGCCAGATGGAATCAGAAGACAGTCTAGATGATTATTGGTGTCTCTCGCTTTTTAGTTTGTAATTCATTTGCCATTTACAAAGTTTCTTATCAGTTAGTCAACCCGCGTTATCAGTTTCCGGGAGGGAGTGCACATTAGTGGTTGGGAGTACGTCAATTACGAATAACATCACACGACTACTGATTTTTCGTGTTTTTTCCTAGTTTCTTTTTTTTCGAGTTTCTTAGTGAGCTTTCACAGCTCATGCACTTTACCCTTAAAACTACAAAACTGACAAAACTGATGAAGGGTGATGAAGAACTACAAAACAATTGCTCCTTATTTCAGGATTGCAAATTCCAAGAATCAAAACAGTCGTTCTTTGAGTCTGACTTCAAAATTCCAATATAGAAATTTTTACTCTTTTTTTGTTGTATTCCCATCGACAATTGGCTTGCCATGCTCTATTGTAGCTTCCATAGTCATTGTCACACCGCAAGAGTTTCTGATCGGCACACTTTACGACTCTTGGTGACGTTGGCAACATGACATTATATATTTTACAGGTCAAAAGACATACCTATAAGGTTCTGAAAACAGATCACTCTTGGGTTCGTCGTCATGGGTGGCTGAATCGGCGGCAGCTATACATGTTGATATCACCTCCTCAGGCAGAAACGAACACCAACACACGTCGGTTTGGGAGCTCTGAAAAGAAAATTAAACTGTTGAGAATCGGAAATTTCAGAATTTATTACAGATGGGTCATCATCTGATTTTGCAGTGAGAACAGCCACGATGGCAGTAGCAAGATCCCTCCTGGACTGACCATCATCGTCGGACGTCTCGTATTCCTCGACCTGGAAATGAAATGAGATGAGATTGAATCGCCAGTTCATACCCGAATCCCATTTAATTTTTCTAAAAGGAAGAGGAGTCCCTGCCAATCGCGGGGGGTCTGCAAAGCATCCAATTCCCCAGGCACTAATTAGATTGACGATTTGGGTCGCTTTCAGGCAGGGGCCCACTACTCTACTCTCTACTCCTTTGCTTCCCAAAATCGCGTCGAACCATCACGTCCGTTCCGAATCATTGCCTCGGCCTCTCTTTTCTGCGGCCTACAGCTCCTTCACCAATTAATTGGCCATTTTCGGCGCGGACAGAGAGGAGTGAGAGCGGTTGGCTGTGCCCGTCCCTGCTTTCATCATGCCTGTCAATCCGCCCCGGAATCGTTGCCCGCTTTGCTCGCATTGCAAGCCTTCGACCCATCCAATTAAAAAACGTTTCTCGGTTTTCTGTCTGTCATTTGATCCAAAACGAACGAAACCAACAGTGGGGCACAGGAAGCTGCGCGGGGCAAAATGAGCGTAAAACGAGTGGGAGGGGGCCATGGCAAGAAGACACTGCTCCGCCTAATTAGTACGGATTCATTAAACGCGTGAACTTCGCCCGGGCCGCCGTCGCCCTCGTATATCTTTGTCCGCCGCGTCGTCGACTCGTCTTCGGCATAGCGGCACAGGCAAATGCACACATATACACACAAACGCATACACAAGCGCAAAGAGCCGCGTCTCATCCCTCTGATCGCGCCCCGACCAACAACACTAATAAAAAAAGATACAATTTTTCCTGGAGCCACGGGATAACGAGAAAGAACACCGCCTACCTTAGTCAGGAATATGCAGCACTGATGGTATTGCGAGTTGGTCGTCTGGCAGAATTCATGGAATAGCAACTTGCCGATAGGTTGCTTCTCAACGACGAATGCATAACTGAAAGGGTACACCAAATAATTCATAGTTCCTTCCTCTACTATATATGCATTTTACTTCGTTTCCGGTTTCAATACACCCATATCATCATCATTTGTACTATTCACAAATTGGAGGTGAAGTTGGAACCAGAAACAAAACAATAAATGTTTGAACGTACGTGACTTCGATTTCAGCCTTCAAGCCTAAGCATTCTGTATAGTGGGGGAATTGAAGATAATTTTTCCATTTTTTGCTTTTCCCTTTCTTCTGTCCACCGCCTGTAAGATTTAATGTGTTTTTGTATTGTCGATTTTGTTCTGATGCTTCAACTCACTTTCTCTTGCCTTGATGTACACTGTATTGGCCACGATGTTTTCGATTTCCATATTCCTATCGTGGAAATGGAGCTAGGCAACTAAGGCCTGCTCTCGTGTGACACGACGATCGTCTGCCAACAGAATCGTTTCAATTTTGATCGGAGGCACAGGCGCCCAACGCGAAACACGGAAAAAAGGCAAGAGTAGGTCAAATAAATAAGAAGAAGAAGTAACAGATAAGAGCAATATTGGGGAGCGGAAAATAGGGCTTGAGTCGTGACTAACTGGGAGGGGCCAATGTGCTGCTTCAGTAGGGGTGTGAGAGGAGACGGGGGAGAGAAGGGGGTGGCTATGCTCTCTTCAGTGTCGTTTTGCCTCTACGTGGTCTGCCTTAGGAATGCAGTTGAGGCCGCTAAAACGAGAGCCGTTGGCAATGAGCCCAGTGAGGATGTCTAGCAGTCGCGCGCCGCCGACCAGAGGGTCACTCTTGGAGCCGTCCCAAGCGTCGCCACCGCGACTGAAGAAGCGTAAGCAGCAGTAGTCGCCATGAAAGAAAAGAAAGAGGAAGGATAGAAAAGGAGAAGGCGAGGAGGAAGAAGGAAGGGATGCGAAGCGGGGCGGGTGAGGTTGAGAAGGGGAGATGCCGCGAGATTCGCTTCGCGGAGACGGAGAGGAGTAGCACACGCGAGTGCGCGGACCGGGCTGCGTGTCTAGCGGCCGAACGTGTTTTCTCTGCGGCCTCTTGGCCAGTGTCGCCGTTTTTGCGCACCGGCGAGGCCGCCCTTGCCTCCTCACCCCACTACACAAAATCTCTCACGAAATACACACACTCTCTCACTCGGAGACACGCAACCGACCCTCCACTTCTCGTCCCCCTCCTCCCCGTCCGTTTTTCTCATCTCGCCTACTTCTACTTCATCCATCCCACTATCTCTTTCCTCCCGCTTCTCTCCGCCTTTTTTCCGCCACAATCAATAAAATGACGAGCGGAGTGTCTGCGCTCTACCGGATAGGCGAGTGAAGCGTCGCAGGAAATAGTACACGGCTAGCGAGAGACTGCCCACTGGCAGCAATGGCGACTGAAGTGCATCCACGCGCGAATGATACACCAAAACGGCGACTGCACAGAGCCACTGGGGTCCACTATGAAATGAGTGCAAGTATACACGCTCTTGTTGCGACTACCACCACTATTTCCATTTTGCTAACTGTTTGCCTTGCATTGACAACTAATCCAACTACTCATTAGTACAATTTCGTTTTATGTTCCGTCCGTTCGACCGACTGACGCCTGCTAGTAGTCGACATGCCGTAAAGTTTTGCTTTTGCTCTTGAGAAGAAAGCACCAATTGTTGTTTGGACAATGACCGCTGGCCGGCTTGCTTCGGCCCGCGTGTTAGATTATTCACTCCTCGTGCCTTCCGGGCGTCGCGTCCTGCTTCTGTTCGTACATGCGTAACGTAGAAATGTTCTTTCTCTCGTTTCCTTTCCTTTTTCCTTTTCTTTTTCCGTTCCGTAATAATATCCGTGTTTAGCGCCCGTCATTGCCGCCGCCGCCGCAGCGTGCACTTATAATTGGAGAAAGGATATATCTAGAGGGTAACGTTAGCTTTTTAGCATTAGATCCAGAGAAAAAAGCATCAGGTAACCAAAGAAATGGGAAAGAAAGTTGATACTAATAAATGGGACAAACAGAAATCGTAAAGAAGAGGACAGAAGACAGAGAGAAAGATGAAAAAATGAAAAAGGTATCAGTCCGACCGACGGCTTCTTTTATACGCCGGTGACAAATCAAAACATGGAGAAAAGAGGCATTCGGCCAATGATTCATTTCCCTTATCCCGTCAGTGTTCGCCTTTTGTTGTTAAAAGATGAAAAACGAAAACGAATTACGTTTCTCGAAATATACGATTTTGTTTCCGTTTTTCCGGCTGGGTCAAACATGTTTGCATCGAATTGGAACATCGAAAGCAAAAATGCCAAAAAACTTGAAACTCAGATAACAAAAAAAAACAGAGGAAAAACGTAAAATGGGCTGAGGCGAGAAAGAATACGTAGTCTGTCCAGATGTTAGTCAGCTTTCGGCTTTTAGCCAGATTGACAGCTTGACCCAGCCGGCTTTTTCGATTCTCAAGTTTTCCAGTTTTCAAGTTACAAGTTTCTTTTCCTTCCTTATACATTACAATGACTCATTCACTCTTCATCATTCCGTTTCTCTCTTTTCTTCGTTATCTTTCTCATTTTTACTCTTTTTGCAGTTTTCAAAATCTCAAATTTCTAGGGTAATGGCTGAGAAAATTCTGTTCTACGTGTGGCGCGACGTCGGCACGTCATCTGAAACTCTTGCAAGAGCAATCGTCGACGAGTTCAAGGATTTTGTGTTTAACGGCACTGGAATCACATTCACCCCCACAGGTTAGTCATCATTCCCACCCTCCTCCCATTCCCATTTTCATTCGTACATATAGTCAGTTACTTCCCTCACTTGACCCATAAAAGTTGGGAGTTCATTCATTCATTCATCCTCCTTCCTTCCCTTCAGGATATTCTGGCATTCCGCTCCGTGGGGAGTTGCCGATTGACTCGACAGAAGACGACATTTGGAAGGTCATTGCGGTGCTTTTCAAAATCAGCGTCCACGAGGACGGACTCGTTTTCAAAGTGCACACCGAGAACAACGACAGGAACCCATTGGTCTCCGAAGCCAACAGAAGCGACGTCGTCCCGACTTGGGCACACACAAAAGATCTTTTCGCCAAGAATGTGAGTTTTTTCTTTGAAATTTTTCTTCTTTTGTCTCAAAAGCTAACTTTGAAAAATTCAAAACTGCTCACTTAGCCACCTGACCACTTACCTTTTTGGTTTGGTTTTCTCCCTTTCTTACTATTTACTAGTATAAAAATAAGCAAAATTACCTAGTTGTTATTTCAAAAATGATGTGTAATCTGACCCTTTCGGTCAATACAGCTGTTGAAAGAAACACCTCTCTTGAATTCGCTAACTAGATGAAAATTACACAGTGATATAGTAATTCTGAGAAAACGTTTAGTATACAAGTCTATGTACGTATGACCCCTATCTTCAACAAATAAACCAACCAGAAATAACCTTCAGATCTGGGGTATGAACGGAGTGATTCATCTGACAACACCGACCCTTGCCGAAAAGTTCCCCAAAACGGAACCGATTCAAATTCTACGAACAGTACCAAACGAGACGCGTAACATTCTGGTTACAGAATCGCTTAGTTCGGTAAGCCGACAAACCGACAGATTGACACGAAACAAGGCAAAAAAGCTGAGGGTAAAAAACAAAGGCCCAATTGAGGGGGAGAAAGACGGATCACCGTTTTTTTGGAGGGTGTCTCTATGAATACCTAATTGCGACCGGTTTTTTGTCAGTTCTTGCCTCGATCATGACATAATGATCATTGGAGTTAGTGAAGAATCGGTGTAACGTTCGTTTCATACTTACTTGCACCCAATTCGAATGCATCATTCATGCATTTATATCGAGTACTACCCGCAACCGCGTCGCGCACACGCACATGCTTTCGGATGGGCCCTAATTCGATAAATTTTCAAGCGACCAGGCGTTAAGCGGTTAATGGGATGGATGTATAGCTGCAATGCTGAAAAACGTCTGCTTTACACATTTCTCTACCCTCTACCCTTTCCTATAAATTCATCTATCTGTCCCTTTCGACAACTTCCAACTTTATAGATGTTTTCTGTGTTTTCCATTCCATTCCATTCAACTCCGACTTTCAGAAACTGAACTCCACGGAATCGCGCAACTTTGGTATGCATAGCACAAGTGTGAATGTGCCGGTTTCAATGGCATATGTGGCACGCGAGCGACCGGATATCCTAAGTCTTGCCATCCGAGAGTTCATTGGAACTTCCGACAAGAAGATCAAGGTGAATAATCGGATCATATTAGTGTAATAAAACGTAGTAATGTTATCATTTCTCAGGAACTCGAGAAGAAACTCACTGAGGAAACTGACCGGGTGATGATTCATACGCGTATCAATGATAGTGACTGGAAGGTAAGTAGAGTGCAGGTACAAGTGTAGATAGGGAGTTAGAATAAAGAATGTGACTAGGAACTAGGAAGTAGGACTAGCTGATCCAAGTCATGCTATCAAATTACAAAATCGGTCTACTGCCAAGCTCATTAGTACTTTTTTTTTGATATGAGGGCTCTTAATTCTGAGAAATGACAGGTCCAAATTCTCTAAAATTTCACACCTCCAAGTGTCATATTTTTGATATCAGTTAACCACCCACTCGAATGTTGAATGTTTTAGGAAGTAACTGCCGTCGCAGACATTGAGTCGCCCACGGACATTGTTTCTCATCGGATCTCAATGGCTCTTCTTGCTTTTGATGAAAAGCATTCTTCAATTCCAAACGGAATCGATGTTCCTGTCAGTGGGCTCTACCAGAAAGTCAATGACCGTTTTGAAAGGGAGCATTTGGAATCACTAAGAGCCAATCTTTTCGGCTCCCCACAATCTGCCACTCACATGTATCAATGCGCCAAAGCGCTTGTCACTGGAAACCACATTCAGGAGTGCAGAAAGATATTTGTTGGTAAGGAAAATAGGGAAGAGCAACATGAAAACAAGATTTGAAAAAGCTGCAGACGACGCATCATCTACTGACCGAGAGGAATCGGCAAAATCGGGGGATGAAGAAGATAAGAGCAATGCGAAATATGCCAAGAAGCAAGTGTTCAAGAAGAAAAAACGAAGCGCGTTTGGCAAAAAGCGCGAACTGGCAGCTATCGTTAGTCACACGAATGCTCCGTAAGTCTGACTTTGAAAAATAAACTCCACGATGATCGAATTACCTGGCCGCGGGTTCCAATAAGAACGGAACACTTGGTCGGCTGAAAGCTGAGAGCTAGAAGATTAATACTGAAAGTGAAAACGGAAAACGGAAAACGAAAAACGTAAAATGGATAACTGATTGTAAAAGCAATGAGAAGTGGGTAGACCATGAAGAAAATACGAAAATGTAGTTGTAGTCAGCAAATGGAAGAAAAGATACAACAATTGAGAACCATCTAGAATTTGCTTTTCGCCTCAAGACAGAAGTCAGAAATGAAGGCTGACTGACTTTGTGAGACTTTTGAAGATACGCTAATTGGTTCGGTACACTTGACACTTTTGGGGAGACAGGGCAGAAAACTAGGGTGGATAGAGAGAGGTAGAAAAAATTGCCGGAAAAGAAAAAATGATTGCGATGCGAAGACCAAACACCATGTCCTCAGATTTGAAAGTTTCTTCTCGTTTCTAGTCGTTCGCCTTCTTCTTGTCGCCGAACGACTTTCTTCCGGTTTTTGTCACTGACATGTGTCACAGATGGCGGAAGACAAAATGAAGAGGAAAGAAAGGATAATGTTTCAGAGAAATGCCGTTGGATCCGGAATACGTTGCTCCCGACAATTCTGCGTTTTTGATGAAGTTTGAGCGAGCGGTTAACGGCGACGATTATTATAAGGTAATTTAGTTCCATTTCGAAATCTGTGATCAGCGTTCAATTTTTCTGTACAGGCGTCATCTGATGAATACTCCCTTGGTGAAGAAGAAGATCTGGAGTTGTTCATGGCCAAGCCTCGAAAGAAGATTCTCGAGGAAATGAAGAACAAACGTCAATCGAAACTCGGTATCAAACCATCCGCTCCTCTTCCTGCCATTTCGGATGATGAAGAAATCGATGTGGCAGACATGTTGCGTGCCGCTCCTCCGATTGCAGATGATCTTGAGGATTTCGACGCAATTTGATCTACTGGACTGGACCACAAAGTTTACACTATGCTATTACCAGATTCAAACGAAGTGGCGATGTCTGCATTTAGACCGTGTTTAGGTTCCCGCCACGATTTAGATTACGGTAACACTCATTTTGGCTGTGCAAAACATTTTTATTGAATTTTTTGATGAAAAAACCGTTTTTCTTCGGATTTTGTCGGTTTTTTTTTGCAAAAGCTTTGAAAAAAGCAATTGCATAAGTTTAAATTCATTTTCCAGTTTATTTTCACTGATTTCTCTACTTTTTTGTCCTTTCCTGAAAAAAACGAGTTAAATCGACAAAAAATGAGAGTAATCAATGCAAATAAACTGGAAATGATATATAATTGCTTTTTTCAAAGCTTTTTGCAAAAAAAACCGAAAAAACTTGAAAAAAAACGGTCTTTTCGTCGAATAATTCAATAAAAATGCTTCGCACAGCCAAAGTGAGTGTTACCGTAATCTAAATCGTGAGGGGAACCTGAACACGGTCTGAATGCAGACATCGCCACTTCGTTTGAATCTGGTAATATGATCCTAAATTAATCCTTGAGACATGACCCAGCGACCAATCAACATCCAAACAATCACATTCTAATGCTTTATTTATATAGTTTATATGCAAGGATGTTGCCTTCTTCTTTTCCTCCTCTTCACAACATGTATAATATATTTACTACTTGCCTTTCCCCTCGTTTTATGCTGAAATTAATCCCTTGTTGCCTTCACCGTCCCCCACAAGTTGCCTTGAGCACCAAACATGCCTTAATCCTCAAAATACTTTCCCAGTTTGCTACTTTCAACATGTGTCTTCCAACAATTCGAACTTCTTTCACCTATTTTTGATTCGACATTCTGCAATTGTCATCGTCCGCCGTAATCCTATTATTTTTGACTCAAACCCAATTCCCAGTTGTACTTTTAGATGCGTGGTAGCCTTCCAAATGTATTTTTATTTTGCTTTCTTCCAATAAAACGTTTGAAACCCACAACAAATGATTTATGCATTTTTTTTTCTTTTCTTCTTGTGTCCCCGAGATGAATTATACTTTTCTTTGGCACTAAAAGCTCGACAAGAATGGGAATGAAGAGAGGTATAATGGGCAATTGAATTAGTGATGGATGGAAGAGAAGAAGGCCGAAAAAATTGAGAATTAGAAGCTGTAATATTCAGAGGCTCTTCGAGTAACTCAATTAGACCCACCGTTTCGACCTATTCCACATTCGGGACTAGCAATGACAAGAGATGGAGAATTAGTTGAGGGGTGGGGACACCCGTTGATAGGCGCCTCTATCAGACACGATAGGGTGATATTACAAGAGAGAATACATGGATGAAAACAGAAAAAGAAAAAGGGGGTGTTTTAGAACCTACACGGCAAGGAGAATTGTGTTCTAAACGGGAAATGTGTGGGGGCTACACGCGGATTAATGGGATACAAGTGTTTTCGCTTATCGCTTGATGACCGGGGTTACAATCGCATTTGTAGGAGCCCGGAATGTTACGGCATGTTGCTCCGGAGCATCCGCCAAGTTGCAGTAGCTGAAAATGTAAGGTAAATGATATAGTTCCCCATACGTTTTTTTGTTGAATAATCCCATAAATGCTGAAAAAGTGTTAAGACAACAAGAAACGTCTCACGGGAGTCGTTATTCACTGTTATCCATTCTTTTGTCAAAACTTGTTTGCCTTTTTTCTCAATTTTTCTTTTTTTTCTGTTGTTCACCTATCCGTAGTCAGTTTTAGACGAAAAAAGGAAAACACGAAGACGAAGATGAATCTAATTCCTCCCAAGGGACCAAGAGACCATGGCTATCAATTCTTGGCTAACCTGTTCCCGGGCGTCTTTTGAAAAGGAGCACTCGTCAATGTCTTCGCAATATGTTCCGTTTCCTTGGAAGCCCTTGAAAATTTGATGATTCCTGATATGTAAATAGAGATGCAGTGCTTACGGTGTTGCAGGAACACTTGGGACCCCTTTTAAAGTCGATGCAGGAGGCATATTTGTCGCATGGCTTCACTTCACAAAAACGTGCAAAGTCGCGACACTTTGGGCAACAATTGAATTTCGCATTGTACACCCAATCTTCTTTCGGACACTTTGGATCCTCACATGTCGCATATCTAAACTTCCGTCATGTCTCATCACTATTTCATCATAGTTCGCTTACTCGGAAAAGCATTTAACCTTTGCATCCCAACATTGACAGCGATAGCAGTCACCAGGCCAGAAAACCTCTCCGTGTGGGTTGGCGATTTTATGATTTTCGTAGAAGCACTAAAACAGCTCAACTTTCTCGTTGGTCTTTTAGTTTATCTTTTTAGCTGTTTCGCTCTTTTCACAAACTCAAAAGATGAATTGAACTGAGTTGAGTCGAGGCGGCGGAGAGAAGAAAGATGAGAAAGTTGGAGACTCACCTGTTGACCGCATGTCGGGCAACAATCACCGCTACGTATCATCGGATGAGCACAGGTGACAGGCGGACATTGCACAGCATGACACATCACATCGTCTCTGAAGTTTCAAAAGTTTTCGAATGCGGGGGCGTTATGAGGGACCGACCTGGCAAGACAAGTACAAGTGTTACAGTCGCGTGTACGTGTTTGCCCAACTTTCAAGAGCATGTTGTTCACCTAAAGAGACTATTGGTACATCAAAGATCAAGGCAAGAGTAGTTTTCACACATACCACACATCCTTCAAATCCAACCGGAGGTCGAACCACTGTTTCGAAAAAGATCTCACTAAGATCAAGAAGTGGGTTCTGAAACTTATGCTTCAATTCCTATAACAGTTTGGATATTTTTGTACTCTTAAAACGTTAATTTTTGATCATATTCACGTTAAGATGACAATGTCCCCAGGCATTTAAAAATTTTCTAATCTGTCAAAATGACGTACATTTGTCCTCCGACAATTTTGAGAATAAAGAAAAACTTGGACAAAGTTTAGAATAAATTAGCATGTGATTAAAAGAAAGTAAAGAAAAACGTTTCGGGAAAAGGAGAAGGGACCTAAATGTTTTGCAGACGCAAATGTGACGCAGTGGAAATGAACATCAAAGATCAGCAAGGGACTTTAAAGACGACTTACCGGCTGATACTGTTTCTCAATTTCCTCAGTGTAAAATTCTGCGTACTTCTTCTTGACACCATCTTTCTTACACTTCTGGCCAATCGGCCATCCGGATCCAATTAGAAAATGTTTTGGAAGATCTCCTTCCCAATCCTCCACAGCTTTCACTTTGGGGTAATTCAAACCCAAATCCAAATGTGGTTCGAAATCCGAATAGATTTCAAAGCATCCATCATAAACATGAATGTGATTGTGTTGGAAGGTGATGAGCAGATCCAGGAAAGGTCCGGTGTTTCCAATGCTGTCAAAGTCAACGACAGTTCTTTTGAGCCAGTTTCTGTTTTTAACTGGACCGGTTGTGATTGGAAGTATCATGTAAAGCGTTTTATTGCGGAATCCAATTTCAATCCGTCGTTCAGGCTCCTTGGCGATGAAGAATGTTCCGTTTGTGCTTATGTTGAAGTTGGCGACCATCCAGGATTCTCCCAGAGTTAGAAGGTTCATGTAGTGAGCCAGCTGGAAATTCGGATAGAAAAAATTTACGTTTTGTTTTTTCAATTACCATAGACGAACTTTTGTCGATTTGGCATTGACCCATTGTTAGGAATAAAAGTGGAATCACCAGGTGATGAGCCCACATTTTCAGAAACTGAAAACAGTAGTATACAATTATTCAAAGACAATTTGGATTGCAGGTAAAGAATATAACAAGAATAGACTTGGAGACACTTCAAAACCAGACTAAAAAGTTTCAGATTTGAAATGGAAGGGTTGTCAGTTTCAGTAGCTCTGTTTCAAAGTCAGTTGACATTCCCTAAGCAGAAAAAGCTTTTCGAAACGTTGAAAAGTTCTTTGGCGATTTTTGAACTCTAAACTTTGTAAGTGAATTCGACAAACTTAGTTTGATGCAGAAGCTCTACGATTATGGATGTTCCTTTTGTGTAGCTCCAATTGAACAGTTAGAAAACTTAGAATTCTTCAAACTTGTGTAGGTGAGAAAAAGAAGAAAGTTGGCAGTCGAGAAGTTTTTCAGACATACTGGCAAACCGAAGGCAAATATCATGAGAAAATGGCAGGGAAGAGGAAGGGATAATCAAAGGTGTGAGTGGTTGAAAATAGCTTCGAAAATTGACGATATGAGAAATGTCCATCCCCTCACGCTCCCGGGAGAGAATCTTAAGAAGAACACGCAAAACATGTTGTTCTCAGTCAAAAGGGACCACCACACCCACACCCAGTTGGTGAAAAACGAGAGAAGAAAAATGGATATCAGAGTTCGGTTGTTCGCAAAAAAAAACTTGTCAGCGTGTCATGGGATAAGAAGAGTAGGAAAGGGGAAAGGGGCTGTCTGGGCAAGGAAGATGAAATCAAATCTTCGTTTGGAAAAGAGCAGCACACAAAAAGAAGGGAAAGTAGTAGAAGAAGAAGAAGTCGTCGGCTCGGATCAAATGTGCCATTCAATTTCTTTTTCTCTCACCTGACAGTCCGATTGACATAGAACAGAGATGCCGTTAGACGGGAAATAAAATAAAATGGAAAGAGAGGAACCTTCTTGACTTTTTGCATTCAACTTCTTTTCCCCGAAAATCCTTTTTTCTTACGTTTTACGAGCAAAACACGAGTGAAATGTTTGCCTTCTAAAATTTATCTATCAAGGATCATCTAGGTATCACAAACTTTTCATGTGATCTTCACTAATCTGATTACAATTCTTGTAACTGTAACCTGGAATTTCGGACTGCGTCATTCATTCGCCAAACACAAGAGACCCAAAACTTGATGAAGAAACTGTGAACGAACTACTCGAGTTGGAGGCTAGAAAAAAGGGGAAACTTTAGTTTTGCGTGTCGGAATAAATGAGATTTTTTGGTGGTTTTATATATGTATGGAAGTGGAAGACTTACTCACTACTGGAGCCCAAGACTAATGATCAAACGCAACTGGGACAAGGGATACGTGTCATTATGAAAATGGTCATTAAGAGCTGATGTTGGGTTATTGTCACTGACAATATACTAGACGAGAATAGAAATGGAGCCGGAGAATTTTTTTTTGGAAAAACCTGGTTACAAAAACATAGATAGAAACTAAATACTAAGAATCAAGTTTACCTAACAAAAAAAACGGGAAAATTTACCAAAATCGGATCCATAAGTTTTGGTTAGGTTCTTGAAACCCTGGAGATCTATGCAAACGACTATGGATGAAAAGGAAGAGACCAATTCCTTTTTATACATTTGGAAAGATAATTCATCTGGACCAAGACCTCATTAAAAAATTATGAGAGTTGATGAGAGAAAAGAGGAGAAAACTCTGAATAAGTCGCAACTTTTCAATAGCCTTTTGCTTATTCACAGACCCAACTCTCATAAAATTTTGGAAGCGGAAATAAATCGGGAAGGGTTGAAAATAGCTGGAGGGCAAGATTGAACGCAAGATAAATATTGGTTAGAAAATTTAGTTATTACAGATGTAGATTTTTTATGGTTTATGTGATAGAATGATTAGGTGCATAGATTAGGTTGACTGGTTTTGCTTCGGTTGAAAAAAAAAAGAATTTAGCAGCACTCAATCAAAAATCAAATGAAATAGGAATGATTGGTCATGGGGGTTAGAAGTTATTGAACAAGGGTAAGCAAGAAAAGGAAGGAATAGGAATAAGGGGTTGGAATATGTAGAACTAGGAGAAGGAAAAGGAAAAGGAAGTTAGTGTGTAAATTGACATTGAGAATAATCCGAATAGATATTTGTTGTGTCCAGTCAGTGTCTGCGAGTGAGTCGTCTTCTTCTTCGTTGTCATCGCCCAAAAATGGATACATTGGGGTCGGGGGGAAGGGGAAGAAGACAAGAAAAAGGAGGCGCATGGGCACACTAGGAATTTCTTGATAAGCCAAGCCTACAGCCGACTAAATGCAACTCTCGTGTTTTTTTTCGGCGAACAACAATGGTCCGGAATGGAACGGAAATAGAAATGAGAAAAAAGGAAAATGGGGTGGAATGGACAAATGACAGGGGTATACGTTTGAGGATTATGAAACAATTTCTCTCTCTCCTTACACTTGGCAAGTTATGTCGCTGCTAACAAAAACTTTTCAGAAACTCATAAAGAAACTCATAAACCACTCGTGATTTTGTGCAATAAATTATACACCTACACGTTTTCTACTATATGTCATGTAATTTCTAAGAAAATTAAAAAATTTACTCGCAAAGTATGTAGCACTTCTGATTTATGTACATATGTATGTCCTGAGAAAATCTCAAATAGAAATAGGAGACGAAAAAACCAACAAAATGCCTCTCAGTGAAACAAAACAATTCAAGTCTTGTAGGGATTATAGAAATTGTCCTTTTTTGGGAGCCATAGCCAAGTAAACAGGAGGAGGAGTAACACAATACTTGAGGCGCTGGGCCATTTGTCTTTCAGCTCTTTCTGTGCAGATTGGCAAATACTTCCAGTCGCTTTTCTTTTCTCTCTTCCTCCAACAAATGAGAGGCCATAAATCACTGAGAACACAGTTTCTGACAAATGGAACCAACATCTCGGGGGTGGAAGAGAAAAGGGTTTTGGAGGATCATTTGAGAATGGAAAATGAAAGTGGAAGCTGAGGATCAGGAACGTGAAATGTGGGCCGGAACAGAGACGGAGATCGGAAAACAATGGATCAAGAAACTGCGGGAGGTGACAGGAGCCACCAGGAGCTGCTGACACAAAATAGAAACGCAACCAAGTTGATATCCGGCAACCGGCAACCAACCCCCACAAAACGCACTCAACCATGCGTGAGGTTTTTTTCTAGTTTTTTCTTAAATTTATTTTTTTTCTGTATTCTTTTTTTGTTTTTTCTGTTCAAAATTCTGTTTGATTCTATTTCTAACTCTTACACTCGTGTTCTTTAGTTCGTTTGCTCGTCAAAACTAATGTTCTACTTTATGAACTCTGGGAAGCCGTTAGTTCTGGTTCTAGTTCTAGATCTCGTTCAAGACAAGACAACATGTGTAATATGGATGAGCAATGCAAGGGAAAAGAAGCAGATTGAAAACATCTCGGGTGTCCTATGGATTTACTAAAGGGGGATTGCATCGGATTTGCTTCTCCTTGTGATGGACGTACTAGGAACATTGATTTCATGGGGCAGAGCAATAAACAGAGATTGGTCATTATCCGTTCAGTAAAACAAGCTTTCTGGAACATCTCGCAGATTTTTCGTCAGACTTGTCTGGCAAAGTTCTAAATTTAGAGTTGCACCTCACAAGACATCACATCATCTGAAACTCTAAACCTTACAGTTTCAAATTCGCACACCCAAATGACGAGCATCCGTCCTATTTTACAAACCACTAATTGCTCTCAAATTCTTCCCAAAAACGTCTAATGAACCGCACATCTCGAATGTTTCAGTCGATTCAATTTTCTTTTGTAAGAAAAGAAAGATGGAAACTTTATGTCCCTAATGAAGTGAACTTTGGAACTTTTTTCCCTCCCAGTTTCTATTTCTTTTTGTCCGCTTCTCCTTCCCGTAATTCAAGTTCTAAAGCCTTTTTGAGGGGATGGCAGGCCAAATTCAATTTGTTCAATTTTATTGTATTTTATTTCATTCTGTCTCATTCCATTTATTCTAGCAATCTAAAACAGGAATTAAAGTCAAGGTTTGGGAAAAGTGAGAAAAAAGTAGTGGGAGTAAAAATGGAAAATTCTGAATCGGAATCGGAATCGAAAGCGCATCAAAACGGAAATGAAATGAAATGTGATGTGATAGAGTCTATATGCGTGCGTGTATACTTAAATGATATCATTTTCAGCGTCTTTTATTTCTTGAAAAAACAAAGCAAAGCCCGAAGTAAAACTGATTACGAATTGAATTTATTCGGGAAAAAAGGGAAAAGAAAGCTTTCAACCTAATGAACTACATGTTTCTTTTCGACAAAAAGGGGGAAGGGATGAATACTCTTGGATGAATTATTCAGGATGGGAGAAAGTTCTCGAGTACCTTATTCTTACTCCAGATGGTAAAAAAGACACAGAATATGTAGAAATTCACGGAGGCATTTGAGGTTTCAAAAAAAAACTGAAATGACAGTCATGGACTGACAAAATCTTATTTTTGTATAAGAAATAGTGAGTTGGAATGGAAAACAAGCCAAAACCCGAGAAACAACGCATACTAATTAGATAATGATTATTTGTTCATCTTCTCGCGAGCCCAATGTTACCAAACAAAAATAAAGAAATAGGATGAGTCTGACTAATAAGGGACTGACGGCGGGATTAGTATTAAAGCAAAAGTTATGAAAGAGAGATTCGTCTTGTCTTGTTCACTCAACCACAAACACAAATCAACATATCCCTCTGTTTTTTGGCTTCTTTATCGTCATGAATGAATGGGGAAAGGGGGGGGGGAGAAAAGAAGCGCTTTTTGACCACCTATGCAGTTTAGAGGTTGTTGATCTCCTATTCTGGTAACCCCAGAATTTCTAGTTTCATTGAATCATGTACAAACAATTCATTCGGAAGACAAAAACCAAGTCAGAGAACACCATAGGAAAAATTGAGAGACTTTGATATATTCATTAAATCTTTGAAGAACCCTCCGACGTCTTTGTTGAATGCATTGTTATTTTTCACCACATAATCCTCGACTCTAGCCTGACCACCCAATGGATTGCAGAATTCTTCCTGGAACACAAAAACAACTATGAAAAGGGAAGCAAAAGTTATTAGATAAGGCTCACTGGCTTTGCAAACATCCTGTCACCAGCTCGACATCCGTATAAGGAACTGAACAGCGGGTACTGCCGCACCGCATTGTTCAGTGAGATCTCCAAAGGATGGTGATGAGGAATCGGTTCGTTTTTTGGCTGATTCTGCTTACAGAGTCCACCGATTATTGTTTCAAGGGCTTCTTTCAGCTGAAATGCATGTCTTTGAGAAGAAATCACAAAGTTATCCTAAGAGAGCTTGATTTCTGACCTGTTTTTCATTAGCAGATTTGTTTGCGGCCATCTTCATAACAATCCGCATTGCAATTATGTTCACCACATCTTCATGTGCTACTTCTGCTTGGAACCAATCGTCTTTGGGTTTCTGAAAACAAAACTCAACGTTTCTGGATAATAGCTAGGCGATTCTTACAACTCGATCAGTTTTCCCGAGCATTTTAACTTCCCGCCTTGCACATTTTAGAGCAGGTCTCGTAATGTTCTTACCAAGAAGGAAAATCCCGTATGGATACACCCGGTGCAAAATTTCGTGCGTTGTGACAAATACAGTATCCGCGATCTAAAAATGAATTTTTCAATCATCAATATTTCAAAGCTTACCGCTTTTTCTGGTTGACGTGGGTCATTCCTGGTAATAACCGTAATATGATTGTTGTTCAAGTATTGGAACGCATCATTGGTTGGATTTGCAACAATTGCTTGGAACATGAACCGAATGTCTAGATGGATTATGTGCCCCGCAAGTTTCTGCATTGAAGCGTCAATAGCGCCAAGACGAAGGACTTTCTCGGTTATTGGTTTTGAAAATTCTCTGAAGTTTTTAAGTGCTTTTTCTAAGGAAGTTAAAGTTCAAAACTCACTCCCGTTTCAACTGATTCTTCAACCTGTGATACTCTGTTTCATATGCCAGTTTCATTTCCTTGATAATACTTACATTATTGTAATCATAAAACGCAAAGTAGCTATTTGACATTTGGATACCCTTTTTCAAAATTACTTTTGAGTTATTGGAAATTTCTGCGCTCTGCAAAACAAAACAAAGAACTTCGACTTCGTGAGTGTAATATAACAACATGCACTCACTTCAATCTCAGCTGCAGTCATGTTCTTCAAAGATCCAAAAATCCAATGCAGAAACTCGTTGTTCTCAGAAATTGGTGGCTTGATGGAATTCAAAATTTCAATATTGGCAACCAAGGCGTTATAGAAAATATTCACCATCTGAAAATCCCAAGAATTGACAGTTTCCTCACGTCTACTTACTGTAGAATTTAATTCGTTTAGCCTCAGTACAACCGCCGAGTACCTTTCTGTATGATTCATCTTCACTGGAGAATACAAATCTCCAAAGTAGTCTGTAGTGAAGACGCCGGTGTACAGAACCTCGATTTCTGTGCACCATTTCATGAGGTTAGTGAGTTTGACAAGTTGGTCCACTGTCACTAGGGTACCGTTATTTGACCAGGTGGAGTTGTCTTCTGGAACCTCTACTTCAAGTATTTCGTCCATACTTGTGAATGTGAGATTTGTGATTTCCCTTGTGTCTTTTGCACAGACATAGTCGTAGAAGTCATTGCAAGGATCAAATTGTGGACTTGAAGTCTGAAAATAACAGAGATCAACATCGGAAGTTTAAGGAATCAAATGGCATTGTGAAACTTACAGTTTTTGTCTGAATTAGTGCAATAAGGGGAAGTAACCAGAGGAACTGCATATCACTACGTCACCCGTCGTCACAACGAGTATGTTCTGGCGATATGATGAACGTGAGCCGTCGCTACCACCTGCCTGATTTCTCCTGGCACGTCCGTCGCTCTTTTCTCGTCTCAGATTACATTCAGCAGACTCATGACAAACGGCTTCGGTTTCACTTTTCGTTTTTGATTGGTTGAATAGACAGAGACCGTCAATGGCTAAGAAAACACAAGTTTTAAATAGAGACAAGGCAAAAAACCCCAAGTCTGATTCTTGTTGTGATTTGGTTTGATAAGAACGACCCGGAAATGTTGATCTTGTGCTTTTATATGATTTGCTAGCGAATGGCATTCGAAGGGCGGGTTGGAATGAGTGACTCGGCCAACAGTTGTCGTCACAGCGGTCAGGACCCAAAAACCACTGCAATTCAGAGGAGAGAAACGAGAAAAAATTTTGGGCGTGTTTATTTTCCAATTTGATAAGATAAACAATTGAAATGAAAACGAAAAAACGTGAGAGAGAAGAATTAGAAGAGAAATCAACCGAACGGTTACAGAACATGTACCAAGTACAATTTAGTTTATGAAAGGTTGAAGGCAGGAAGACTGAAAAACAAAATCACCGGAAATTTGGGCATACATTTTCTTTTTAGATAAAATGGTAACTGGTAACTGCTAAACAATCAAATAGTCAAATGAATTTAAAAAAAAAGAAATTATAACTCATAAATTCATAAAATAAAAACTGCAGCTATTGCTGCAAAGAAAAAGAGGATAGTCAACTCATTTCTGGCGGACGAGACAATCTCCGCCTTCTCAGCCTTCCCGTCATCATCTAGAGAATTTATCAAGTCTTCATCATCATGCTCTCCTTTTTCCTTCTCCGAACTATCCGACGACGAGCTGCTGCTTGAAGCACTTCCTTCTTTCATTTCCTCCTCATTCTCCACGTCTTCGACCGTAATGTCAAACAGTTCGCCTTGGAACGTTGTAATATTTGCTGCGTCTAGTTCCAAAGCAGTGTCTTCTAGGACATCCATGAGATTAGTAAGGACCGATAACTGTTCTTCATCAATTTTTTGAGTTTCATAGTCTCCATCATAAATTTCCATGTTCAAAGTAGTGCAAAGATCTTCTGGTTTGACGTACATTCTATCTCCCGGCTTGCAATTGTAGAGACTGTTGAAAGTTGGAATTTGAGAAGCGGCAACATTGATGGAAACATCCAAAGGGTTGTGATTTGCGGGAAAGTTTCGTATTCTACACAAAAATACCATTGATTGTTCGATTGTGTCACGAATCTAAGAAAACTTAATTTTAGAGAAAATAAAGAAAGGCAAACTTGTTGTGGGTCAGAAGCTTTTAGAGCATTCATAAGGACCACCAAACGTAGTCCAGCAGTGTTTGACATGTCCTCATAGTATACTTGTTCTAAGTCACGCTCTGGTACATTAATCTTCCATTTTTCACCAAAGAAGTTAATCTTATTAACCAGACACTCTCTCTCATTATCCCATGCTACCGCTTCGAACAGTGGATCATCAAGGTTGTAATAGGCGTGTTGAAGTTCATGACTGAGAACAAACAAGAAACGGTGATACTAAAAAACGAAAGATCAAAAACAGATGAAGAACATCGTTAAGTTCACTGACCACATCTTGCGGCGATGTTTGTGGATTCAAAAAAGTAAGGATAGAAGCGTGAATTTCATCTTGATAGTTGAACGAATCTCGTGTTGACGTGGCAACAACGTGTTGGAAAACAAATCGTGGAGTGTGTTCTTTTATGTAGTTTTTGAAAATCACCATGGCAGGTTCCACGGCAGCAATTCGAATGATTCGTTCAACAGTTTTTTCTGGGATTTCACTAAAAGCTTGGATAGTTATTCTGAAAATATTTGATAGAAAATTACGTTTCATTGATGATAGTTTTCAAGCGATAGTATTCTCTTTCATACGCAGTTTTAGCTTCCCGCCAAACAGTAACATTGTTGTACTCGAAGAACGGGAAAATTACTTTGACAGCATTGATTTTGTCGATAAGTTTTTGTTGTTGTTCGATGGAGTACTTGGAGTATTTCTGGAAAAGAATCGACTACATAAAACAATTTAAACCGGAAAAAGTTACTTTGATCTCAGAAATATGAAGATCTCTGAGTTCGTCAAACAACCCATGATAAAAATGATTATGAGTAGAAACTGGCATTTTCAGTTCTTCCAAACGTTCACAAGAAGCTCTCAAACTCGTATAAAATATGGAAACAATCTGGAAAAGAATATTTTTGTGTGTGGAAAATTTTAATTTGGATTGGATTATGTTGCATTTTTCTGCTGTTTCAAATAAACACATGTAGCTCTCAGCGGACCACACACTTACAATTAGCTAGGCGTTGAAAATTACACAAGAAGCAAACATTTCAACATTCAGATTCATAAACAAAACATAGAATCAATATTAAAGAAAATCACAACTAACCTTCATTGGTAATGGTGTGATATGCTCTTCCAGAGATTTGAACATTTCAGGTCTCGCCCTTTTCATAGTTTCTTCGTGTCTCTCTTGATGTGCCAGCCAACCTCTTCCGTCCATATAAGTCATGAATTGCACAACCCATGTTGACACTGACACTGGGTCGATCACCTCCCAGAGACGCCTAAAAGTTTGACTTTTATCAAATTTTCAAGATAATTTGTGCTTACTTAGCTGGTTCAGATGTTGGAAGCACGTAGCCTTGGTATTGCTGAAATAACTCTTTTTTTTTTAAATTTTTTATCAGAAAAGTTCAGCCAAAGTGCGCCACCTGGCTTATTGGACCACAGGGAAAAAAGAGAGATACTTCACACCTTTTCTCTGTTGATTGACATGTCCCTCAACTCACATCAATTTCCTGTGAAACATTCAAAGTGCGAATGTCTTGAAACCTTGCAGTCAACGCTGAGGTATTTATCTTTGAGCAAATGTATTTGTAATAGTCATCACAAGGTGAGATTGGACCGCTAGTCGTTGTTGTCTGAAAAAAAAATTAAAAGATAATTGAAAATCATATTCTCAATTTTTTTTGTTCTAGAATTGTATCTTTGCAACAAATCAAATTGTAAAGTGTGGATAGCTTAACATCTCAACGTCGCAATTGCCGAGCCATTTTTTATAATGAAGATTGCGTGATTTATGATTGTAGTCTATCACTTGATGATAGAGATCATTCTCGAAAAATAAACAAAAAAGTTGCAGCTGCTTTATGAGATTTGGCAGATTGTGAGGGAGGCTCTAGAAAATAGTTTTGCGTGATTTCTCAAAATTTTTTATCCAAAAAAGGTAATAACTTTGAAAGTTTTGAAAAAAAAAGTTTTCAATCGGTTTTTCTATGTTCAGTATGTCCACAATTCACTTGAAACATGAAATTCAATTGTGAAAAGTTCCTGACGAAAAAACTCACATTTTCTTCACAAAAAGCAACAACTAGCCATGCTAGTAGCGAAATAGGTAAAAGCAGCATTATCAAAAACTAAAAAAAGCACAGTGGTGAAGTGTAGATTCTGATTCAGATGTAGTAATGTTTGTGGTCACAATCACAACTATTTGAATATTACGAGCAACTTCTTCTTCTCCTCGGATTTTTTCTTTTTCGATCCGTCGTCGCCTCCTCAAGCCACGCCTACTCGAACTCTGGTGAAACGAAACACTGAAAGCTTTTGGACGAGAAGAAGAAAGAAAAGAAAAGGGAAACAAGTGAGGACGAAGATGATGATGATAATCCAATCCGAACGTAAAAAACCACAGAAACAGAAAGGGAGCCGACGGACGCAATGAAAAGAAGGAGAAGATAGAGCAATTTAATGATGAAGGCCACGGGAAAAGAATATAAATTGCAACCCACGGGATGTGTGTAATCAACCATGCTCATCTCATCCACCAGTGGTTTATATCATCCGGTGTCGACCACTCGTCTGCCATCCGAATCAATTGATACGTCAAAGAGTTGGATAAACAGATGGGATTCGATGTATCACTTTGAGGGGAAGAAGAATTGGGCGACAGGTTCATTTTATCATTTTCACTTTGCTGATTGCCAGTGGACCATCTGATTTTTGACAAAAAACTTATAAATCAACACTTTTCTCAACAAAAGAAAACGTGGCTACAAAAGAAACAAACAACATTGGCTGTGAAACTCTGTGTACGAAACTCTGCTCAGCAAGAAACTGAGAACAATTGTTCTCAAACCTCAACGCAGCAAAAAACGCATGCGATTTGACGAAATTGTCGGCAGTTGCTCATCTTTTTTCCAAGAGGATATATAGATTCTAACACGTTGCGATGAATGTGAGAAGGTGTCTGGAATGCAAGATGAGAACAGTGATCTGTTAGGAGGGACCAACCAAACATATAGAAACAAGAACTTTGTGAGAACAAAGTAGTGGGTTTTTTTGAGAGAAGAGCATCAAGTAAAATGAATAGTGATTGTATTTTCAGGTAATTTGGGCAATACAATGTATTAGAATTTGTTACTGTAGAAATCTTTCCCGCATAATTATTTTGTCTAAAAAAAACGAAAAAGTATTTTTTTTACCCGAAGGCTACTTTTTCACGGTCAGCTCAAAACGGTACGCGCTTCCTGTGAGCATCCAGCATCTCTTGCCCCCGCGCAATCTGGTACGGCGCGGTTTCCCGTTAATGGTTTGTGTGGGGGAGGCGACGCTAGCCTTCCCGAGAGGCCCCCTTGCAACAGACTGGGGTCTCTGGACTATTAGTTTGAATAAATTGAACGAAAAAACTGGAAAACCATCAGACAGCGCGGCAATAGTTGACCGAAATTCGTTTAATACAAGTTTTGACAAATTCGCCTGAATCTAACATCACATACACACTTTTAAAAAACGCAACTTTAAAAACTCCTGTATTTACGAAAGTAACAAGAACTCTGAGTAAACATTTCTCAATTGTGTCTTTACTTGTGTCCAATCTGTGTCTATTCCTGTTCTTTTTCCTTCATCAAACTTTTCCAAACGTTGCTATATATCGTCTCAAATTCCCTCCAAGTTCTGCGAAAACAAGGCTCAATGTGATGTTATCCGATTTAACGCATGCCTAATACTATAATTTCGTATTCTCTGGTTTCCATAGCCACAGAAACACAGCTCTCGTTTTTCCCTCTTTTCCTGTTATTCAAAACGAGTTGGAGGAATAAATATAGGCCTCGGCCGGAGTATTGGATTTCGTTTTCTCCCACTTTTGGATCATTGTTTTCACTTTCCCGCGTATCTCCCTTCTTTATTTGGCGTCTGCTCACCATTTCCACAAGTTTCCTTTCCTTCACTTGCAAAGCGAGCCTTCCCGGGGAAAAGAAGCGCTTCGCAGATTCCTTCCGCTTTTTGCTTTTTTGTGGCATTTTGCTCTTTTCATTTCTTGCGTTTTCTTTTCTTTTCTTTTCCTCCTTCCTTTTTTCTTTACTTTTTTTTAGGTTTCCGACATTTTGTTCTTTTTTATCTTCCCTTTGGCACATCCACATCCACGTCGTTCCCAACCCGCCAGCCGTCAAGTTATGAGATATAACACAAAAAACATAGAAAGAGAAGAAGGAG
Source organism: Caenorhabditis sp. 39 LS-2015 (assembly GCA_900536345.3). Taxonomy (NCBI): domain Eukaryota; kingdom Metazoa; phylum Nematoda; class Chromadorea; order Rhabditida; family Rhabditidae; genus Caenorhabditis; species Caenorhabditis waitukubuli. The sequence goes on along the minus strand of LR563879.1, from coordinate 170,585 downwards.
CAGGAGCTTTAGAAAATTCTCCATATTGTTTTCGTTCTCTTTTTCACATCTTCCCAGCAACACCTGCTGTTCCTTCCTCTCCCCCGCCCAGGTCATTATTACAATCATTCAAAAAACGAAGAAAAACCCACCAGCAATCGCTCATTTTCTTCAGAATTTCCGGAGGAAATGAATGAGCCAAAGTGACAGCGAAATGGGGTTTTGGCACAGATGATTTAGTGCGAAAGGAGAAAAGTTGGTGGAGATGCGATCTGTTTCCAAATCTCTGGGGGGCAAAGAAACAAAGTTGTCCTATGTAGAATGGGTTCTCAAAACGTTTTCAAAAGTTTCGTTGGTCTTGAGCAGTATTTTGTTTAAGATTTTTGACAAATTCCAGTTTATTACTTATTACTATAAAGAACCAGCCTATAATTTCTTTCGACTTGCAAAAAACGCCAAGAAAACGGAAGTAAACACAACTTCAGAAGCGAGCTCTATGTTGTGTTTCTGCGTTTTCCGGGAACACACGTTTGTGCAGTTTTTGTCACTGTGAGGCCATGTTTGTTCTTTCTCTCGAGCCAGGAGTCAAACGTCAAACACACGGCACAGAATTGTACTGTTTTTCATTTTTCATTTTTCAACACCAAAACTTTTTCCAATGTCATCATTTTCACTAATTCAAGTGTTTTTCCTTTCCCTGCCAGGAATCAGGTCACACAGTCAGGCAAAATGATCATGTTCACATAATAACATTCTATGTGATAGAAAAAATAGCGTTCAGTGAGAAATAGGAATCTGTAGAAAAACATGACATTCAACTCAATTTTTATGAAATTAGAAGAGGAATTTTCATAAATTTCTGCATTCCTGCACTTCTAAATGTCGCATAAGTGAGAGTGCGAGATTCGATCGAATCCGATGAAATCTCTCATGCAGAAGCATGTTTTGGCAATGTAAAAGTGATTATGGTCATGTAGGGAAGTGCGGCGGCATGTACTCGAGACGCATGCCAGTGTCCAGTTCTTCTCGACCCAACACTTTGCCTCCATGCTAGTCTCTCTCTTCCCGGTCTCTCCTTCTCAAATTCTCCATGTTTTCCGCAATCTCTCTATTGATTCTCTCTCTCCGATGGCTTTCTCGGTTTCTCATTCTCTCCCTCTCATCTGTTTTCCTTTCACTCTTCCTCCGACTCTTCTTTCTTTTTTTCCCCATTTTTTATTGACTACCCATTTTTCAGATTTCAAACTTTTTCCTTCTGCTTCCTGTGGTTCTATTTTTGTAGCTTTTGGAGAGATGTGTATGTCACCATACCATCCTTCTCACGTCACTGTTTGAGCATGAGAATGTCAATGTCAATGCATGATTCACTTTTCCTGACTGTTGACGCTAGGCTCAAGCTCTCATGTTTGAGCTACTGTGTTCTCATTGCTTGCTACGTCAATTTCATACTATTTTTGCGAGAGCCGTGATGACGTAGATGTTTTGTGCTCTTAAACGCAAAATTACGCATAGGTTGGAGACTAGTGACGTTGGAAGTTTAGGAATAAGGGACCTTTGTAGGCGGGGAATTAGAATTACGAAAGTTTTACTCAAATTTCATATTCTTAAGTTGAGAACTTGTCTTAACTCTTTCAGTATGATCCCACAAGTCAAACTTTTCATCTTATCCGTTTTTTTACATTTAGTTTTGAATCTAATTGTCTGTTTTTAAAATAATTTAAAATTAGTGATTATTATTGCTAAAACAACTTTCAAACACCAAAACTTGCGAAAAAAAATTATTTGCAAACCAAACAAAAAGTAAATATACAAAGATAAGAAAAAATATGATTTGATATGGTATCAAACAAACTTTCTAGTTCAATTTTTTCTACTTTTATACTATCATTTGTTTTGATGACTATTACATGGAAAAAACAACACAGTTTTTGACAATAGGATACATAGTCCTTGAAAACGCTAAATTGCTCATCATCATCTCCGTTTCCTCCTTCTCCTCAGAACAGTAAGAACAGGTCCTGAAGGTTACTCAAGTGGACGTGAAATGCCTCTTTCTTGTCTACATATTATTCGGTTCAATTCGGCAAAGACAGCAGTTGACCGAAACGCGAGAGAAAACTTTCCGTTGCTATCTATCTTCTCGGCCATTTCGATCTGAAACCTGTATTTTCAATGTTCTAGTCGCGAGCGTTTTTGTGGCAACGGAAAATTGAAAATTGTTCTTTGTTTTGTTTTGATTTGATTTGATGAAAAAAAGAAAAGAAAAAGAAAGAAAAATCAGAAAAAAACAGAGAGAAGATAGAAAAAAAAAAGATCTGTATCAGGTATTTTTTAGTAGTTTTCTTATGTAAAACAACAGTATGATAACTTTGCCATCCTTTTGTTTATAAGTTTTGTTAGTTCTTTTTGGTTTCCTTTTGGTTTTTTTATCACTGTTAACTTTTCCCCGATTCGAGCAAATAGCAGCATCTATTCTCTTTTTCACGTGCTCCTGAAGTCGAAATTCGTCATCAAAGTGATATTGGAAGAGAATTGTGAGGTTCTCAGTGACTTTTCTATCCATCTGTCTGTCCGCGTCCCAAATTCTATTTGCTCAGTTTTAATTCTCTGACTAACTCGGCTGTGTGGCTCTTTCCTGCTGCTTTCTGCTCTTTTTTGGTTTTGTTTGATTTGCAGAACCATCCTCTCCTTTCCCCAAAACACAAAAACCCACCCAAAAACAATTGTCATTCTTATCATGCTTCCTCTCTTTTCATTATTCAGTCTCTTCTCCGTTTTCCGCGTTGTCAATTGATATCATCAGTCATCATTATCAATCAGTTGAATGCATTCTTGTAGAGTTAATGGTTCAAGACGATGACGATGACTTCAGAACGTCACTTTCGCTGCACCCGATGACACTGTCCACACGACCCACAACTCTATCAGTGAATGGAAATGAAAAAGCGTTGCCGGAAGAAAGTGTGTTGTAAGTGAAAAAAAAACGGCTAATTTCCCCAGAGACCGCATCAATTTTCAGACGCTCCTTGTCAACTGGCACGTTGAAATACCCAGACGATGACTCGTTCTACACATTCAACTCCTCCAATTTACAAGATCTGGGAGCAATTGGAAACGGAAACTTTGGAACTGTTTACAAGATGAGACATCGAGAATCCGGAAAGTTGCTGGCTGTTAAGGTGTCAAACCTTTCCAATTTTGAATATCAAGTAGTTTTTTGTTTTAGAGGATACGAAGCAACAATATAGACCAACGAGAACAAATTCGTTTGCTTCGGGAGCACGACACCATTGTGAAATCAGAAAAAGGACCGAATATTGTGAAGTTTTACGGGGCGATTTTTAGTGAAGTGAGTTTAGTTTTTATCTGATCTTTTGTGAAGAAATTTTACTACTGTTCTTCTTGCAGGGTGACTGTTGGATATGCATGGAACTAATGGATATCTCTATGGATCTCTTGTACAAACGTGTCTACACTGTGAAAAACAGTCGACTAAACGAAAATGTGGTTGGTCATATTACAGTCTGTGTAAGCGTCCATTTTTTTTTGATTTTCATAATATCAATAATTCAGACCGTTGATGCACTTGACTACCTCAAAAAAGAACTCAAAATCATCCATCGAGATGTGAAACCTTCGAACATCCTGGTTGATGGACATGGTGCTGTGAAACTTTGCGATTTTGGAATTTGTGGTCAGTTGGAAGACTCGGTGGTTAAAACTCATGATGCTGGATGCCAACCGTACCTGGCGGTGAGTTCAAAGTTTTTGCCAAACACTATCCAAAACTGTTCAACTTTTCAGCCGGAAAGAATAACAAGTTCCGATAAGTATGACGTGAGATCAGATGTCTGGTCACTCGGAATCACGTTATACGAGATTGCAACTGGCAAATTTCCGTATAATGAATGGAACTCGCTATTTGATCAAATTGCAGCAGTAAGTACATTCAAAGATCTTTCAATATGATAATGATATTTTGATTTTTTTTCAGGTTGTCAACGGCGATGCGCCAATTCTCAGGCCCGATAGCGGGGATTTTTCGTTTAGTCTTCCACTTGTGAAATTTATAAACACCTGGTAGGCAACCTTTTTTTTCATAAAAATAGAAAAATTTTAATATTTTTTTTCAGCTTGTCAAAAGACAGGCGACACCGACCCAAATACGACACCTTGAAGAGTTTTGAGTTTTACAAAATGTAAGTTGTCATTTCAATTGTTTCTCAATACTATGTTAGCAATTTTTTTTAGATATGCTGAAGGTGGTCCTGAAATTGAAGAAGCCAAAGAGATCCTTGGCTTTGAAGCCATCGATGCTCGAGACCATCCATTGGACATCAGAGGCTGAGCTTTCCCTAACATAATCATGTCTTGCTTGTAGAATATGTACTTCTAAACTGTCAATTTTAACTTTTTGTCCCCCCAATTGCTCCTTCATTTCATAATATCTTTTTTCCCATCAAGCTTACTCAATTTTGTCAATTCTACAGTTCTCATCCCATCTCTTCCTTACCCTTTCTGTCATCCTTGTTCTCAATTTGTAATTAGTTAGTGATTCGATGCTAGTGTCTTTTCTCCCACTATGAGAGCTGTTTTTGGTACTATTTCCTACAACCTCTTTTTCCTCCTAATCCGATTGTGCTAGCTTCCTCAATTTGATCTCAAACTCTCCGCTCTTCTAATCAGAACATGTTTTTTTTCCAGTCTTCAAAACGTTTTCTTTTGCTAAAAATAATAACGAGATGTGTTTTGGGTAAAAATGCTATAAACGTTGCGTTCTTTACAGTTCTGGTTTGCTCATATAGTTCCTTTTTCTCTGATCTTATCAGGTTTAAACAGGATGACAATTTTTTATAGTATTTTGAAATATTTTCGCACAGCACATTTTGATAACTGATAGATAGAACAAAGAAGTAACTGTTTATGAAACATGTATGTTTGTTTTTACATAAAAAAAGAAAAAAAAAGACGGAAGTAACATTTAGTGATCAAGTGCATTTGAATTTTAAATTATGAGTATCTAGGGACTTTAAAACGTTTCCTAAGAGTTCAAAATGCTGTCCCGAAGTGTATTCGAGATGCACCATCCTTTGGCATGATCCTCAACCCGATTGATGCAGATCTCATCCCAAGAGCAGCCAGTCTGAAGAAAAATGAATATGTAAAACAGATTCGTCTCTCTCTCTTCCTCCCAAAACATGTTTTTTCCTTTTCTACTTCCCAGTCATGCCAAAATCTTTGCGAAACTGGTGGAACAGACTGCGAAAAACCACTTAAAAATTATGAGACTCGCTCGCTCCGATATAAGTACACTTTCTCGTATTTTTTTCAAAGTTCAGTTCAATGCGATTTGCATGAGTTCCTGTGTCGTTCTGTTTTTATTTGAAAAAAGTGCCGGAAAAAACAAGAACAATCTGACCTTTATGGCATCCGGGTCGCAGCCGACGATACGCATGAACTCGGTTTCAGAATGGGACATCTGTTCAAAGTGCGGACTTGAGAGTGGATGTCCAACTTGTGGTAGTGTCCTTACATCTGCTCCTTGACTAGTACCACCATGTGCTGAAAAGTGTAAGGGTCTTAATGGGTTACTCAGGGTATGTTTTTTTCTGGTGATGTTCGAAATAGAAAAGTCTAGGAAGAACAACTATATAAGTAATAGGTTATATAAGTAAAAGTTCAGCATCAAACTTCACACAGTGTTTTGTTTTGTTTTGTTTTGAGTTGATGTGTGTTGTCTTGTGTCCTTTAAACATCAGCAATTACCATCAACATTTCTAAAGCTGGACACGAGATTTTAACTCAACTATTTCTGTATGTTTGTCGGAGCAAGAGCTCGAAAAACGACTGCACTCGACCATCCCAGACGGCTTTAACGTCCGGAACATGAGTACAACTGTCTTTGCTCCGCCTCCACGCAGATTTAGCCGCAGCACTTTCAGTTTCCCGGTCCCACATTTTAAGTTGTTTGCCGGATTTTTGTCAGATTTGTGACTAAGCATTACTTTCGATAACCATTAGAGTTCCCAACTGTATTATCCATCTTTTTCAAACTTTCACTTTATCTGGGATTGAGTTAAGGACAATTTACAGTTTCTACTTAGTTTGGTCAAAGAAATATGACAAATTTTGGACTTTTTGTGTTTTGTTTATCCAATATAAACTGATTTTGTTATCGTAGTCCCAACTTGTTTATGAATTGCTCTTTTCAATATGCGGTAAACTTTTTCCTTTAAAACTCACTCATTCGGTCAGTTTTGAACTCAAACAACTCTCTGGACTCAAAATCGTAATCCCCAGTGTATAGCCGAGGAATAATTTGAACTGAGTATCGCACGCCTTCTCTCAGCTTCTTCAGGGATACCGTTGTCTGTAAGAACATTTCTGTTTTCCAAAAATTCAAATTTCTAAGAATCAAAGTTCCATTTCAATCTTTTTGAACATTGCAAGTTGAAAATGTACCTACATTTTTGGAATCTTCAATTTCAATTTTTTGCCACTGCTCGGGTGTCAAATCCTTTCGGTCCGTATACAAAATAGTGGCGCCTAAAAAAAGATTGTGAGTGGGTACTATACCCATTACATCCATTAAATCATTTGAAGAAAGAAAGAGAAAAAGAGCCGTATGCATAACGTCGTCTAGACGTAATGGAATGACTCTGTTGTTTTTTTCCAAAGGACTTGTCCGGTTTTTTCCTTCCGTTTTCTTTTCTTCCTTTTTTCCCGAAAATCGGTGAGAAAATGAAGAACAAGGAGTTCGACTCACCAATGACACTATCCAAAATGCTCTTTGGAAATGTCCAACGTATTTCTACTTCTCCTGGTGCGACATTTCGATATGACAGTGAATTTCCCTCGAATTCCTCTTCATCGCTGGTATCTACATTTTTGGTGGGTTTTTATTACTTTATGAAATTAATGAAATTATTATTCAAAAAATCCAAAACCTTTATTGACAAAACCGGGTGAGGTAGACAAGTTGGACACATAGAAAAACCGGAGAAAACAAACAAAAACACAGTTAGAAGTTAATCATCAAACGGGTTGAAATCGGCATTCGGATCAGTGTTAGACCAGTCTGAAAGTACACAGTGAACTATGATTCAGAACCTCTAATCTAGAATCTAGAATCTAGAATCCAGAATCTAGGATTCAAAATTCAAAATTCCCACTCAATGATTCAGATTTTCCCTGTCTCTCTCTCTCGCTTTAACTCTTACGCAAAATTGTCTCGACTTGAAAATCTCAAGATTTCAAGAACGCTCAAGTGTCGTGTTCTTCGCTTCATCATTCCATTTCTTCTGCTGCTACCAAATTCAATTTCGCTCTCCTTGAACTCTTCTCACTTTGCATCTGGCCCCCCCGTTCCAACCCTTTCCGTGTTTTTTCTCACTTGCTCGCCTTCTTTTTGTCTTTCCTAGACTTCTCGGGATTCTTTGGACATTGGATTCTCCTCATTTTCAATTTTTTGTGAATCACAGTTTTCCCATTCAAGAGAACCGCAAAGCATGCTATTACACATAAAGCTCTCACACTTACCAATCGTCTTGAATCTGTAAATGGTCGGGGCGCGGATCACAGATCCGTCGGCATTCCGCACGTTAACACGCACAAAGTAGACGGTTGAGCTCTTCAGGTCGTCAAGTGACAGGTGCGATTCCTTATTGTTCAAACGGACCAGCTTCCATTGAGAATCCGGGAGGTCCTAAAACAAATAAATTTATCTTTTCATTGTTGACCGTATACCCAAATAGAAATTTTACTCTTATTCTTTCACCTATGAAACTCGATACTTGTTACCTCAGAATGTCAAAATTTCTGATAGATTTCTGTTGTTCCATTCCTTTTTTTTTGCAAAATTCGACTAGATTCAGCTGTCTTTTCAAGTATTTTTGGGAAGTGAACATTCAAAAGTTCAATTTGATTTTGGAACTTGCACATGGTTGTTTTCTGAATTTCCTTTTTGTAGTATACCCGCTCATTCCGTTTTCTAACATTTCTCGTGAAAATTTTCGCGAACCCAAACTGTCAAAATCTGTGAAAAATTCTCAGTTTCGTTCTACTTCCTTGTGAGGAAGAAAGGCTTTTCCCTCCAATGAAAACAGAAGTTGAATGTTGATGTGAACATGAATGAGCATGGAAGTTTGAGAGAGAAAGGAAGAAAAAAGCTAATTTTTTTCTGTTCTGTTTTTCAATTTCATTGCCTTTCGATCTCATCAATCTAAAATTGTTTTTCCAACAAAACTTTTTTTTTCGCTCGTTCATTTGAAATTTTCCAAGCGGTTGGTTGTTGGATGAATATTTTTCTTCCTTCTTTCTTTTTTCTCTTTATTCTTTGTCTTTTTCCAGTTACCCACTGAATTATCATGTAGGTCCGGTTTTAATAATAGCGTTGATCGTCGTCCAATTTCTCTCTTGGTAACGATGTGTTCGAGACTGAGATTATACAACAAAAACAAAAAAAAAGAGGAAAAGGACTGGTAGACGAACATTGAAAAGGATTATGTTAGATTTGAGATTAGCAACATTGATACTCTCAGCTCCACTTCACTTATCCGTTCGTTCCCCTCCCCTGTCTCGATATTTTTCATTTCTTATTTTATTTTGATTATTCTCCTCGGTCATCTTCCTCCCACTCATACACCCAGGCCCCTGACCCTTATTAGCATGGAAATTGGAAACGAACCTTATTCTGACTCAAGTACACATCATATCCGGCCACATTTTCCGCTCGAATGTGTGGTTCCAGCATCCATTGAAGTTTCACCGAATTCACATCGTGGGAGTAGATCACATCGACCTTATGGATTGGGTTGGTAATCACTGAAAACAGGTTTACTAATACAGTATAGGTTTTCTTTTAAATGTTTGTGAGGAGCCTGCCTGAATTTTTGACATTTCGACATTTGAAAAACGCACTTTTCAAATCTCAACATTCGCTAATCCTCGGTTAAAATTTTACACCTTCCAACTCATTTTCTTTAAAGTTCACCATTTGGTTAATGTTTTCATAACATGCCGCTGTCACTCCCATCAAAAACACCACATGTTTTGAGCAGCGAAATGCGGTGAAAACCCGCGGGTGTAAGGGCGAACGGCACAGCGCAACGTGTTGACAAATTTCTCGTTCGTCCAAAATACTTTGCATTTTCACACATATGGAAAAGGAACACACAGTTGGAATGCAGATTCGCAGATTTCCCCTCTCTCTCTCTGTTTAATTATTTTGTTCTTTTTCCCGTATTTCCCATCCATCTGCCCTCTTACCTCGTGGTGTTCGGAAGCGGAACTGTCGGCTTTCTGTGATTATATTGTTGGCCAACACGGTTTTGATGCGCAGGAGATATTCAGTGTTGCTGGAAACCGGAAATTTGAGAACAAAAACGGTATGCTTTCAATATTCTTTCAATAATCTCCGTTTTTGTTTGTCTCTGAATATATTAATGCTTACGTCCGATTTACGGAATATCAAATAACGGGTGTGGGTCTTTCTGGTGCTTCTCAAAACGAACGGTGGCCGAGAAGACAAGAGATTTTTTAATTAAGGGATGAGAAAGAGGATCGGCGGAAAATAGGAAGGATAGGAATAGGAGAAGGACCAGACCAGTTGCTCCTCTTCTGCTTTTTGTTTCCGGAAATGGAAAGAGAAAGAAAAGAACATCTACCATGTGTCCCCTCTTTTTATTTTTTAGCTTCTCGAGATCTCAAGATGCTAAAAATTCCCAAGAGTTGAGCATTTTCCAAGCCCACGTTGTCTTTTTGAACTTCCAAATCTCTGTTTTGATGATCAGTCCCAAGAACGACACTCTCAAACTGAAATGCTTTCTTCGAAAACAAACCTTTTCAAATGGTGCAATGCTGCTGATGACGATGCACCGTGGAATTGAATCTTCTGCCAATACCCGCTGCCCATTTCAGAGTACTCCACGTTGTACGCTGAAAACAGCAGGAAAAACAAATCAGTAGAAAGAAAGAAAAAAAAACACGGGAAAAGACGAACAAGACGAAAGCCCACAAGATAGTAGGAGGAGGGGGATAATATCAGTGTTACTCACACACAATCCTGTTTTGCATTGTTGGCGGGACTTCCCAGGTGAGGTTGACGATTCCTTGCGCCGCATTTTTGAAGTGTGAGCTGACAATCAAGTTCCCAATTTCGAAGTAGTCATCTTCTGAAAATGTGATGTCGTTAACACGTTTTGATACTTTTTCCACTTTAGTTGACAATTACAACCCATTGAACACTATGATGTTTTCAGCTTGATCACTTTTTTCTGTCACTTTTTTCTCTACATACATTTTTCATCCGGTGTCATGTGTTCGATATATTTTTAATTCTTTGATTCAATCTCTAAGACAACCTTGGTTTGATTTTCCTGTTCTCTTGTTTTTCAGGTTTTTCTTAAAAGCTCAATCATTTTGATTTTTCATTTTTTTCCAACAAAAAAAATCCAAGGTTTGCTCACAGAACTCTGATTATTGTCAAAGACGTCAAAGCTGTACTTTTAAAATTCTCCAAAATCTTTTTCTAACAACTACAAGATAAATGAGGTAAACGTTTTGTCACGCCACGTTGTTTGTCTGCATTTGACGTGTACATTTATAATTTCTCGGAGAACAACACCGATGACACCCAAATTCCATCGGTGTTCGCCCCGTTCTCCCTGGCTCATCCGAGGTGATAAACTGCCTAAGCCCCACAGAAATACTTGATTCACTGGATCAGTTTCGTCATTCCGTGATTACAAGTCAAACCTCTAGGCATTGTGATCTCGACGATGGCGGCAGTTCCGGATGTCGAGTCTTGACTCGTCGCACTGCGAATTGTCATCTCGTATTTCTCACCGGCAATCATTTTTCCTAATGTAAAACTTGTCACGACAGTTTTGATCTGAAAATTGCACAAGATTATTGGAAGTTTAGAAAAATAAAGAACCTGCTGATTTTGAAGGGTGCTTCCAGAAGATGTAGTTAACTGTTTTACATTTACCAGGTAATAGATATCTGCAAAACGAGAGGTTTTAATTTAAATCTTTAAGTTTCAAAATTTCACATTTTTTGAAAAATTGAAAAAAAAAACTTGTCTATTTTTATAGTTTATATATTGTAGTTGCATCGTTGCATGTAAAGCATTTTTTCCAAACGTTCTGATTTTTTCTATCGCCTACTACATTCCCTTAAAGTCGTAAATCAGAAAACCCTTTTAGTCGTCTTGCACATATCCAATGTGCATTCCGTTTCCGTTGACTAACAGTTGTTTAATTTCTGACTGAAATTGCAGAAGAACGCAGCACACTTACACCCACATTCGACTAACAATCGTCACTCGTTCGAGTGCGCTTCCTTCAATTATACAGGCCGTTTTAGTGCATTTCTAATATCGCCACTAGAAACATTATCCAATTTTGCCCTCACTCCGCCTCCCATCTTCCGTCCGACTCCTTTTTTGTTCGATCCCGTGAGTCGGGAGGCACGGCTGAATTATTTAGAAATCTATATCTCTACTTCACCCCACTTTTCGTAATATCTTGACGTTTTTTTGCTCCGTTTCTTTGGTGCTTTCCATTTTCTAAGTGACCGAGACACTAGCACCCGGAACAGAAACAGAACCTCTGAGTTTTGACGTCTTCTAGTTGATTACGGAAGTAAAGTAAGTTAGAGTTCGTTTAAAGTCAGCATCCTTATTTGTCGACCTCAACGAATCCTTCAAGACGCCAAGGCTCATTCGCCAATCCAAATAAGTAACTTTCTCGACCAATTCCTTATTTCCATGAGTTTTCCCGGCTCAGATAATGTTTTCTGACGTTCGGTTTGCTCTGGTTGTGTCACACTGATCGCATGTTTTAATAAAAGTCATCCAGACTTTCTCCGAATCCTTCCATCCATATATGTGTCTCTTTTCCGTTTCTTGACCTCTTGTTTTCCTTTTCGCCCAGAGAACCCTTTGACACGTAAGTCCTATGTGCCGTCCGTCTACATCTGAGAAATTTCTGCGCGTTCTACTCACTTTCAATTCCAGAATTTCTGAGTAAGAGATTGGCAAACTGGCGTACGAAAACTTTTTTGAGACATAACCAGGAATGCATAAAACTTCTAAAACTTCTTTTGAGAAAACGAGATCTTCTTGATTGTTTTTTTCACCTGATGAGCAAAAAACAGAGGGAAATTTCGGTAATGTGAGATGGGAGGTCTAGTCGGTTCATTTTCGACTCACGACTCATGTTCAACTTTCATATCCCATCGGCTAAAAGTGTTTTTTCGTCTTACTGAGCGGGGGCACCACTTGGCCTTTTCGTTGTGCTTCATGTGTTCCGTGCCATCGAACATTCACAGTTTACTTCCAGAAGTTCTCTCCTCCTCCCACCAAATCTCGAGTGTTTTCTTTGAAATTCTGAAAGGTCCCCCCGTTTCTCAGTTCACTGAGACACTCAACTCCTACGTCTTACTTTTTGCCACTTGTAATAACGCAGATTTTCTGAGAAATTGGGTGCCGTGATCCATTACTGCCCACTCTGGCTTGGTTGGTTCTGTTTCTCATTTTGATTTTCGTGTTACTTGTAACTTTTAATTTGTAACTGGTAGTCAGTAGCTGACAGCTTAATATAAATAACACCAGATACACGAAACCTGATCAGTTTTTGTTTTGGCTTTTTTAGAAAATAACTTTCCTAGAAGATTTTCTCCTAGAAATCACATCCTTGCCTAAAAGCCGGATGGGATGTCTAAAGCACTCAACTCCCCACTTTTCGATTTTTGGTCCAAGCAAGGTCCAGACGTTTTTTGATGTGACCCAACCCAACTAACGTCATTAAACTTTCTCATTATCCCCTCCATTTTCAATTTCCACTTCACGCGCCTCACCTTGCCTTCCGGGCATCGCTGGCTGCCATTTAAGTTGGACCGTAGTCGGGCTCATTATATTTGCAGTAAAATGAAGAGGAGGCGAAAGAGCTCCTTTTTGAGCATTCATCATGGTCAGAGCTGGCTCAGCGGCAGCAGAAACAGCACCCGGAGCTGGAGCAGCTTGAGCAACGGCATTCTGGGCAGAAACGGTAGGAGCTGGTGGTGCTGGCCGCATTGGAGCAGATCGGACACTCTGAAACATCCACATTTTTTTGTTTTCAGTTTTCTGAAGAGGCGTTCATTTACAATTCCTAACTCATTCTGCCCTTCTGTCATATCATTCATTTCATTTTTTGAGCCCACTCCTTCTTTTTTTTTTCTTTTCAGTTTCATTTCAATATTCATATTATTCATGACCTTTCCATCCACATGACAGTGTTCGGTGATGCGTAGGACCTCCACTCTCAATTCTGTTTTTCTTCTTCAGAATCAAACGGATTCCAGACACTAGAATAGGTGACTCAGAGCAGATATCTTTGATTTCTTTTGAATCTCTCTCTCTCACTCTCTTTCTATCAGACCACCGGGTGAATACAGTAGGATGTCTGGAATAACTACATAGTCGATCAGGTATTGGAAGAGAAAACAGAGTTGTAGCGCGGGCATCAGACCGCCGTGACAAATTACACGACTATTTATTATAACTCTCGACTCCAAACTGGACCCCTCTATTCTCTTTCCTCATATTTCTTCATTTCGCTTCTCAGCCCTCTCTGATCTCTCTTCCTCACCTGGTCAACCATTTGCTTCTATCAAACCATATAGTCGGCTAGAAATTTCATGATTCGAAAAATTTGGAGCCGTGTTTTGTGTTTTTTCCATGTCATGTCAGTTCTGGACAATGATCTTTTTTGAAAACGGGAAGCGGGACATTCTGTTGACAGGAAGGACCCTTTGGGGTGCAATTGGGATGGAGGGCAGAGCAAAAAGAGACGGCATCGCTTTGCTTGCTCACATCACATCAGAATCAATTTTTGAATTGGGAATTTTAAGTTTTAAATTTTAAATTTTATATTCAAAATTCAAAATTCCAAGTTTCAAGCAAAGACATGCAAATAAAACAAGCGAACCCTCTAAATTTGTTGTTTTATTGCCCTTTTCCATTCTCCTCCGTTTACGCCCCCTGGATTATGGACTTTCTCTTTCCGAAACGACCCTCCACGATACTTTGTCTCAATGGCTATTTGGAACGGAAAAACAGACACGTACACTCAGCTCACTTTTCCTTTTGCGCTCCCTCATCCTTATACTCCGCCCGCCCTCTATTCAGAAGACGGAAAGACAGATCCTTGAAGTTCGTCTACTCTTGGCTCATTTCGCATTCCATTACATACATTCCCATTCACTTTTCTTGAGTGTTATTTTTTTTGAAATCTTTTCTCTTTCTCTTTTTATTTTTATTTTTTTACGTCAAAATTTTAAAATTAAAAGCACTGACCTTTTTGGCTACTGACAGCAAAATCTCTTGAGTCCAGTCCTCAATAACTTGGGATCCTCGTTCAGTTTTTATCTGAAAGTTTCTCGTCTTGTCTCATTTCCCTACTCTCCATTGATCGTCTGATCATTTTTACACACCTGAATGTGAGCTTCTTCTCCGTTATCATAAGTGTTCAGTGGAATCCGAACGTTTGAGTCAACCGTTTTGATGTACTTCCACGGCTGATCCGATCCGGCTTTGTGGCGCACTGTGAACATGGTGTCTGCAAAACATGTTTGTCTCTTTCTTTTTCTGCTGACCATGCTGAATATTATTTACGCATTATCAGCATTTTAGTTATTGGAGTCATGAGGAGCTGATAACTAATGGAATAGAAAAGGAAAAGCGTTTGAAAACATTTGAAAATTGGGAAGTGGAGAATGTCAAAAAAACCAACGAACGCATGTTCCTGAGGGGTTCTTTAATTTTAAATTTTAAGGTTTCAAAAGTGCAAGAAGAAATGTCACAAAGTCTCAGAAATCTGACACTTGAATCTTCATTTTTAAAATTTTTGAAAATTTCCATTTTCCAATCTGAGTTTTTTCAGTGTAGCTTACTTGGTGGTTGATTTGACTGCCATTCCACATAGATAATGTCCAATTCCGGTACCACTCTAGCTCTTGGGTTCTTAACCACAGGAACCGGTTGGGAAACCGACAAGCCAGTTATCAGTAGTAATAGGTAGAAGAAGAACTTCATGGAAGCGCGGCAGGAGCAGAGGGAGAGACGGGGCAGTAATGAAAGTGCGAGACTGACTCGAAGGGCAAACACTGACACAAGCCGCCCCCTGGTCAACGCGTTATCTCAAAATGATACATTGCAATACGCAACTGGCCATTCAAAATGTAATATCTGAGAGTTTCGTGAAGGATAAGTGTCACTCTTCTCCGGACGACAATTTACAGCGCACGGATTTGAGACAAAAGTTTTGAGCGTACTCGCTTGGAGAGAAAGGGCACGGCACATTTAGAAGAGAGAGAGAGAAGAGCATTTGAATTTAAATTTAAATTAGAAAGTTATTTCAATCTGAACTTTTCTTGCGAAATTCAAAACCGATCCGAAATCCGAAGTCAAGTTTAATTTACAACTTGATATGTGTCAATGTGTTGAGTGTTAAGCGGAAGTGAAATCAATGTTAAACTAAGAATCCGGAATTCCAATTACTGTAGCATCCCTTATTCCAGAAAACCTCCAAAAGCGTCGCATCTTTTTGACCTCACCATATTAATCTAGAATCCAAGAAATTCTATAGAGGAACTCCATGAAACCAGCAGATATTTCTGTCCAACATTCAGTCAAAAATTGGGGGGAAAAGAAAAAAAGAACAAAAGATGGATTCGCGGAACTTTTTTATTCAAATGAGCAGTCGTTCTGCTGAAGGAACTAATCCCTCCCTCTGCTGACCTACATAATGCTTGTTTTAGACGGAACATTTCACATCTTAACTGAGGTTCATTTTTCAAGTTCTTAAATTTCTAAAAATTTCCCTAGTTACATTGGTTTGTGGTTGAATTCCATGAACTTTTCAAACAACTTCAAACAAATTAAGTTGAAAAACCAGAAAACAAAGAAACATTAGTACAACACCACTCGGTTTCTTTTCGAATTCCCTTTAAGCTTTGTCAATAGTCTCTAATTTTCTTAATTTGTCCATTTGACATTCAAAACATCCCCTATTGTTCTCCTGATACATATGGTCTTTGAACCAATGACCCAGACGTTCCAGTTACTTTGTGCATTCATTTTTTGTCATAGCCACTGTTTACATCTGAAAGTCCAGAGGAAACCTGAACCAGGTAGAGATGAAGGAAGAAAAACAAAATTTCAAGACAAACATTTGCTCTTTTGAAAGTGAGTCTTTGATCAACAGCCCGATATTTCACTTCTCGCCTCTCTCGGAATTCGAGATGAGTGTTATTTTGATCGACACCACCTAAAGCCAGAAAACGCTTGTAGAACTTCAAAATACGTAATGACCTATACAGGAAGTAGGCAAAAATGAGCCGGAAATGGAGTGAGTTTTTCAGAAAAGGTACATATTTCCACATTTCTGGTAAGCTAGTCCCTTTGTGAAAGCTTCTGAACAATATTTTGTCTCATTCTTGATCGGTTTTCTGTGACAATGAGGAACTAATTTCCGTGAAACAAGCATGTGACCACAACATATTAATGAGTAATCTGACACGATGCTGATTATGTGTATGATTATTCATCAATCATAACAATGATTATGGTTTCTGTTTGCTGGGGTTCGATTCGCCATCGCCATCAGCAGCTACATATCTCGAGCAAAAATAAAAACGCAATTTTGTATGTGGCCGGCGGGATATTGACGGTGACAGTCGGTAGAGGCTATTTACTGCCCCGATTTCCATTCTCATCGTGCTTCTCTTTTCCCCATTTCGCCATTTCTCATTTCCGGACAGACACTGAACAAAACAGTCATCAAGTTTTTCTTCTTCTTGTTACTCATATTCTTTTTTACTACCTCCGCTTTGTTACGTGGTTTTTGTTTCATTCTCATATACATATTACTAGTAATTTTGAAAATTTTCAGAACATGAATAATACAACGACGGATGAATTCGTGATGGTCCACTCGACATCGGAGACCATCGAAATGTTCTACCAACTGGCATTCTTCATCATTGGCACGCCAATCAATGTTTTTGCTTTTGTCAAGACAAGTCGGTAAGTGTTGTGTTTACGTTCACGCGCAGACAGCTTTTGATTGATTACTGGACCTTTGGTGCAGGAGTGCAAACTTTGCACGCTTGCACTGATTTGACGATGACCATGAAACACACGTCAATGACAGAATTAGAATAATAGTACAAGTACCATTTTTTATTCTGAGAAATCACTATCTCTTGTTCTAGCAATGTCCGTGAGGGTGGCGTTGAATCTCGTTTGGTCAAGCTCAGCCGACAACTCCTGATCGCCCATCTGATGGTTCTTTTCATGTATGGAATCTGGAGAAGCTACTGGATCTATAAAATCGTCTGGACTCAAGGTATGATCGCAAATCATCATAAAGGATCACAACTTGAGAACTTATATGTGTTATTCACAGGAGATATCATGTGTCGGGTGTTCAGCTTCCTATGCGCTCTTCCTTTCCATCTTTGGTCGAACATGGTGGCTGCAATCGCAATTGACATGCTGTGCTGCATCACGTAAATAACCAGATGAACACAAGTAATGTGACACTCGTCGGTTTCAGATCTCCACTGAGCAGCTATCGGACTGGCGCGAATCGTGTTAATTGGCTTATTACACTTGCATGGGGCTTCGCAATTGTGTGCGCGTCGCCGATGAGTGTTCTCCGTGGAACCATTCAGATCAATGATGAGGACATGTATCAGTGCTACCCGAGAACTGATGTGAGTCAGATAAAAAGGACAATCAGAAAGGGGACTTGTACAGGAAATAGCGGGCAGAACATGAACTTTCTCTGAAAAAATCACATTTGATTTCCTAGGTGTTCAACGAGGATGTCCTTATTGCTTTCAACCTGTTCCACGTCATCACTTCCTTCTACATTCCACTCTTCATCGTCATAATCTGCTACCTGGCCATAGGACTGTCCATCCGAAAGCAGATGGCTGAACGACGTCTCCTTCAGGTAAACATCCCAAACTTTTTCTGATTTCTAGAACTTTCTTATACAGGATGGCGGGCAAGGACACAAAACGACCAACACCAAAGCAAGGTTTCTTCGTGCTTCTGTAGCAATCATTTGCACATTCCTCTTCACCTGGCTACCGTATCAAGTAAGACAAACGTTTCTTAATTTTATAAAAGTTAATATTCTCCAGGTCCTGGCACTTCTCCGCATTGTCTGTGTCTCTGATGACTGTCAAGAGGTTGTGAGCAAACTCAACTGGCTCCAGGCTATCATTATTGCTAGGTATGTCTCATATTTTGTATTCAATTCCAAGCCAAGTTTTCAGCACCTGCATCAACCCATTCTTATACCGTTTCGGCACTGAGCCCAAACGGAACTCGTACTACTGCAGCACCATGGACACTGCTGGTAAGGAGGTATGCATGACGGTCAAGTGTTTTCTAACTTCTCCCTCCTTCCCACTCCTCTCCCACCCAAATTCATGGCCTTATCTTATCACGTGGTTTTTAATTTCTCCAGTTGAAACCGGTTTCTAGTCGTTTCCTTTTCTTCACTTTTGCACGTACGCGTCAAATAAGAAGACATCTTGGCTTAGGTTTACAAGCTGTTCCTTGATAAGGTGTTTTAGCGATAAAGTTGAACACATCATTGTGACGTAATGTTACTATTAAATGTACGTGCATAGTAAAAACCTTTGGGTAACCTTGCTGGCTAGACGGAAACCAAAGGAAATTGACTGACGACAATTATAAAGATGATATGTAACTAGAGAATGATAAAGTCGCACCGTGCAACCGTTAGATACACCGATAGACAATCTCCTCCACACACTACGTAACGTATCTTTGTTTCTTTTGCAACCCACCATCAAAATCCAGATCCATCCCCAATATCCATGTCCTCTAAGAGATCTCCACCAAAAGGCTAATATGAACGTCATCAATTTTTGCAGGAAGCCGCTCTGTCAGGCGATCGACGACGGTACGCGAAGCCGAGGCCCAACGGGTTGCTGCCGCAGCTCGGAGAGCCGCACAAAATCAAGGAGGCGCCACAGTGTCACCTCGTGGTACGCGCGCCACGGTACGAGAACAGACGCGCATCCCACATCGACTCAAAAACACCAAAAGTAACGAGGTTTAGGTGCAGTGGATCACTTGACGGCACTAGAATCGACCAGTGTTAGGCCCCATTACTTCAACCTGATAATAGCTTGCCAATTCACTTTTTCTCTCACGCTTTTTGCATCGCTTTGTTTAGTTTCACAGGGAAAAAATGATGATATTCACTGTTTGAACGTCTCGAGATCACAATATGATGACAATACTCCGTTTTTATCATCATCATTTGATCACAAACTCGAAATAATGCTTTTTTTTCAAACAAAAATTCCACGATCTTCAAAACTCTTCAAAGCACTTTTGAAATTATTCTTTCAAAATTTTAAAGAGCTGGTTCAGATGAAAATTGAAAAATTGGCCTCACAAAAGATCGCGCAATTCTCAGGTTGAGGTTGTCCATCCATCTCCCCTTGTAGTAATAAACTGCCAATAGGTCACCAGACACTCTCCCTCTCCCCAATTCTCTCTGTACACCATGATCACCCCTCCCCCCCATCTCCCCATCCTTCTCCCAAATATTTTTTCCCGCCACAACCCATCCAATGTCGTTTTTTGTCCACCCCACTGTACACTGCTTTGCTCTCTTCCCCACACACACATCCCCTTCTGTTTTCCACATCTCTTTGGATTGATTGACCATTTAGGTATTGATACGTACCTTGCCAGATCTTGTGTGTATATATGATCTGATCTCTTAGCGATTCGCCTTTTTCCGTTTTTTTTTCATTTGGTAAAAAAACATGATTATGTTGAAAATACGATAAATATAAGATAAATATTTTTTGAAAACTTGGACCTTTACAATTATTGAAACTTATTAAAATTTTGTAGAGTTGCTATCAACATCAATGATCAGGTGGAAAACAGAAACTTTGACTTCTCCAAGTCACCTCCAAGTACCTGAAATGATAAGTTAATAAAAATGGTCTAACCTGTCGATCAGTTGATATCAGAAGACGATACTTCTTTCTGCAGACTCAATTTCCTATCTCTACTGCCCAACTGTTACTTTTCTTTTAGATTCCAGTCGTATTGTCAAGAAGACTGATAAGACAGTAACCTAACTCGACTAGTTTCTGTCTATATTTCAACGAATTCGAAAACTCAGTGTGTTATTTGATTTTTCGACCTTCATAACTGTCCCATACAACACTGCGTTTCACTATCTAGTCTCTTCATCAAAAAAAGTTCCACCAAGAGTCACTGTTTGCCAGAAGACTCCGCCCATTACCCTACCGCTAGTCTGACCCTCTTTATGCCCCCCGGCAGTCGTGATCTGTGCCAATTCTGTCCCATAAACCTCTTCTTCTCTCTTTAGTTTGACAACGGCTAACAGTTGCTCTTTTTCATTTTGTATCTGTCTTTTTCTTTAATGACCACTTGTTGCAAAGTTCAATCGTCACGTTTTCCAGGTACTCTTCTCGTGGAAACGTAAATAACCTTTACACTTGAACAAAATGAGTCAAAACGGTGTTACCAACGGAACTTCCAGGTATGCTTCTAAAAAATGTCTTACGTTTCTGTACGTGACACGTAGGCATTGTCATTTTATCATTGAAAACAGTTTTATCAGTGGAAAATGTCTTTTTCTTATCGGTGAATGATCTCGGTCAAAAGTTACCGTTGTTGGTTGAATCGAAAATTCAGAATACTGATGCAATCTCAATCTACTTTTTATTAGGGAACCTTATAGTCAAGTCATGCGATAAATTTTATTTTTTCCTTCAAATATTTTGGTTTTTGGTTTTCATTCCTCAAAAAAAAATTTGATTGACGTTTGACGTTTTTGTTTCCACGTGGTCATAGAAAACATAGATTGAGATCATCTACCTTTGTATAAAGAAAAAAGATGAAAAAGATAAGAAGAAAGACAAGATATGATAAGATGGTGGAGATAAGAAATGAGATTTTGCAGAAAAGGAACCATCTACAACAATATCTTGGAGGCCGCTCAACGCCCGACTCCTCTTGTTCCCTTGAAGAAGCTCAATGTGGAGCATCAGCTTCAGAGTGATATTTGTGAGTTTCAAAGTTTGATGATGACAAAAAATAGAAAAAAATGGGAGAAAAAGCTCATTAGGAAAGAGCTAAGCCAACTTCCTGGGCAATTGTTTGTCTAACCTCTCGTCTATGTTTGAAGATTAGCTTTCCTGGTCAACTTGGGGTACTCGGCACTATTGCTGGCAAAAGAGTTTCCTATTTCAGATGTCAAACTTGAGTATCTCAACGTCGCCGGGTCACTCGAAGACCGTACGGCCGACAAGGCCTTTCAGTTTGCTGAAGAGGTCGGACTTGTCAGAGGCAACGAGGTTTATGTGACCGCTGGAGGGTCTGCAGCCATCTCGTACGCAACAGTTGCCGCGGTGCGAGGAAACAAGTAAGAAAGAGAAATGAGAAGATCAAAAAGCAAAACGTCATTTGATAACCTTTTCAGATTGACCGTTTATGCGCCAAAGGGAGAGTTTGCGCTAGTCGACACTGTCCTTCACACCTTGGGAACTAACTTTGTGGAGCTCCCAGTGGAAACCTACCAAGAGGCTCGTGCTTTGACCGATGAAGCTGCTCAGCAGGAAAACGTGTTCTCACTGAATAAGTTCACCATCAATGCTGCCTTCGTTGCAAATCTCCAAAAGACTGCCTGTGAAATTGAGAAGGCTGTGAATAACAAATCTATTGGAAAAGTTGGAGCCGTTGTTCTTCCCCTGAACACTGGAGCTGCCGCTGCTGGAATCGCCGCGTATTACAAGGGAACTGGAGACCATGGAGTCCGTGTTGTGGGAGTCACCTGCAAGAAAAACACAATTCCAGAAATGGGATTGGACTTGAAGGAGGATCTTCTGCAGGTTTATAAGAGAATTATATTCTGTAAAATGAATAGATTTCTTTCAGGAGTACAAGGTCGAGAGAAGAGAAGTTGAGGAAGATGAGGCTTACGCTTTTACTAGAAAACTCATCTCCACTGAAGGTATCATGGCTGGACCATCTTCTGGAGCCGCTGTAATGGAGGCCCTCAAAATTGCAAAGGAACTCCCAGCTGGATCGACTATTATTGTCGTTCTTATGGATGGTATCAGAAACTATCTGTAAGTTAGATTATTTTTGATGACAAGTTTATTAAGATATTTACAGCCGTCATTTCCTTGATGACGATTGGATTATTGCCAATAAAAAAGAGGTTGTCACCAGAAAAGAGGGACCACAGGCCAATAGCACTTACGACCCGAGCGTCTTGATTTACGATCCAACCCAGTTGGCTGGCGAATGGAATCAAGACCCAGCTACGAAGAAGTGGAGCCACTCTAACGTGGAATTCGACATCTTTGATCCAGAGCGACCATTGGTCCTCGACACTGTTTTAGATGCTATTGGCAAGACTCCACTGGTCAAACTTCAACACGTTCCAAAGAATCATGGAGTCAAGTGCAACGTTTGTAAGTCACGTTTTACTTCAAAGGAAAAACTTGTTCATATCAAATGTACTTTCAGATGTTAAGTGCGAGTACCTTAACGCTGGAGGATCCACCAAAGATCGAATTGCCAAGAGAATGGTCGATATTGCTGAGAAGACTGGCAAGCCAGGAAAGCTTGTTCCAGGAGTCACCCTGATTGAGCCAACCTCTGGAAACACTGGAATCGGACTTTCGCTTGCTTCTGCTGTCAGAGGATACAAGTGCATCATCACTATGCCAAAGAAGATGTCCAAGGAAAAGTCGATTGCCATGGCTTCTCTGGGATCCACCATCATCCGTACTCCAAACGAGGCTGGATTTGACAGCCCGAACTCTCACATTGGTGTTGCTCTCCGTCTGAAGAGCGAAATCCAAGACAGTGTGATTCTCGATCAATACTGCAACCCAGGAAACCCAATGGCTCATTATGAACAAACCGCTGAGGAGATTCTCTATGATATGGGAGACAAGAAGGTTGACCTCGTTGTGTTGACCGCTGGAACCGGAGGAACCGTGACAGGAATCTCTCGCAAGATTCATGAGCGTGTCCCAACTGCCAAGGTTGTCGGAGTTGACCCCCACGGATCTATTCTCGCCGGACCAAAGGAGACCGACATTGACTTCTATGAGGTCGAAGGAATCGGATACGACTTCTTGCCAGGAACTTTGGACACCGGAGTGGTCGATTACTGGGCCAAGTCGCATGACAAAGAGTCTTTCCTTATGGCTCGTGAACTCATCCGTACTGAGGGAATCCTTTGCGGAGGATCTTCCGGATGCGCCGTTCACTACGCTTTGGAGGAGTGCAAGGCTCTCAATCTTCCGGAAGACGCCAATGTCGTTGTCCTGCTTCCCGACGGAATCAGAAACTATATGTAAGTCTAAACTCAGTTTTTCTAAACTCTCACTGGTCATTTTTCAGTACCAAGTTCCTCGATGACGATTGGATGAACGAGCGTCACTTCCTTGACTCTGTTGTCTAAAATTCTTTGTTTTTTACAACACCATTCCCGTATTTTCAATTAACAACACAACGTATTATGTTTCACGTATTCATTCATTTTTGACAATCTTCTAGTTTCAATTTTTTCAAACATTGTCAATATATAAACTTTGTGATCATGAAAACCAACGTTCTTTCGTTGTGGTCTTCTTGGATACCTCAAATAGTTGCATATCTGAACTTTGACTTACCCGGACCATCGTTTTTTTCTTCAAAAAAGAATCAACCTGGGATTCGAAAAATGTTCATCATTTATTTATAATATAAAATATAGAAATTTTCACAACAATCTCAAGAACGTTTTTACTTTCCATCGAAGAAAGTGTTTCCACCTCCACAGTTTCTGTTGGTGTTTCTGAAGCAGCACACGCAGGTTCTCTGGTCGTTGGAGATGAATCCGGAGGCGTTACTCTGAAATGAGATACTCCTTTCAAATTTTGAAACAAATAATCATCTTCCGTACATCGGAAAGTCCCTCCTGAAGAGCTCTGGCGGCACAGCATCCGCTGCATCTGGTTGGGCTAGTGTTTTCGGAGCAAGTGGCAGTTCCGAACTGTCCGTCAATGATGGCACTGACAACAGTGCGGCGGGAGCAGGCTTAACATTTAGAGTTCATGTCTTTCATACTGATATACTCACAGAATCCACATGGAAGCGACTGTCCTCCTTGAGAGTAGACAACAGCGACAAGAGCGAAGAGAACGATGAAGGAACGCATTTTGGGATGGGATACTCACATGGTGCACAGATCTGCGCTTTTATAGGAAACTTTTGTTGTTGGAAGCGGCAATCAAAACGGGGTGGATAATGTTTTGGAAAAAAGTTTTCCTTCCTGATATTGAATGATCTATTGGTTTTTGGCTGACGAGATTGCACATGCTGTTTTTAGACGGTAAAGTATAAAGGTCATGCTTAGTTGATACGTGTAGGAGAAAAAGAGTTGTTTTGGTAGTGAAAGATAGGCTTTATATTGTGGATTATGATATAAGTAGATCCGATAGTAATACGTTCAGTACTTTTCGAACAGCAGCGGAAATGAGAATCAGACGTCAAGTTATAAAATATTCTCATATAGGAAAGTCTTATTTTAGTAATCTGCCCCCTTGATAGTCCAAAATTCCGTTTCCAACAAATTTAAAAAAACATGTTTAAAAAATCACAGTTTATTGCGTAATTTCTTCTTCATAAACCATAAGAATATGTGCAAAACCTTATAGGTTCAAGTGGTTTCAAAAATCAGAATCAAATGAAGAGCATCCATTTTTCAAGTGCTCATAAAAGAAAAGAAAGGCAAGAAAGCTATTATTTCGACCAATAATAATTTGTGTTCTAAAGGAGAAGAATGGGACACGAAGTGTAAAGCTCAAAGCCAACGAACAACTGAAACAGATGAAACTCGTCAAGAAAGGAAGATTAATACATAGAATAGGACAGAAAAGCGCAGGAAAAGCGAGAAGAGAGATGACAGATGGACAGACACAGGGAATAGTTTCAGGGAGAGCAAACCAGTAATAACAATGTGATATGAAACACATAATAAATAAGAAGAGAAGAAGGAAGAGTCATTATCATTTTGAGAATTTCTTTTCAAATTGACGAAGTCGATCCTTGACAGAATTTGTTGGAGGGATATTGACCATCTGCTTGGGCCCCTTCTCCTGATCACTGTATCCATCGCTAACCCGTCGTGTCAACTTGGCTTTGAGCGCCTCAAACGAGAAATCTTCTCTTGGCTCATACTCGACATCTGTGAACAGGGAACTCTTCCGAAGCATTGACACGTCATCATGACTCTTTTTGACACCATTCTCATTGATCTTCTTGTGCAAACTACTCTCCGATCTCATCTTCTGCAAGCCGTTTCCAAAAAGTGGAGGAGGTATCAGTTTTGCTGGTGTCTCAACGTCTCCCGCAAATCGGACCTGAAAATGAGATTTTAAAGTTGATGTTAGTAGGCACTAGAATGCTAACCTTCTTCCTCTCCTCTGAACTATCTCTAGTGCTAACACTAGACGAATGAGATCTGACACTCGACTTAACTGACTGTTCATCGGTCAAATGGATGCGCACATTTTTGGTGGATGATGTGTCACTCGCAGAATCCGGTGAAATGGTAATCTGAAATACGAAATCACATTTATCATTTAATATACATTGTTTAATTTGTTTAAAAAGTAGAATTTGGTTTATCTTACAATTGTAGTATCCTTGGTCTTCAAATTACCCACTTTTCCATTTTTCTGGATCTCCAGTTGCTTTGTAACCTAAAAATTTGCAAATTAACACTATATTTTTCCTTGTGATCGTTTCTACCTCTCCAGTCACCTTTGCATTTGACTTTTTCAGTGATGACTTTTTAGGGGCAATAATCTCCTCTCCCTTCACTTCAACCTTATTCACAGTAGTTTTGGTTCCGGCCAGTTTTGATTTTTCTGGTTTTTCTCCATTCACCTGAAACAAACACCTTTGTTTCAAAACTATATCTTATAATATTTGTTACCTTAACACTTTGCTCCAGAGAAACATGGGCCACATCTTTGTCCTTTACGGTACTGCTTTCCTTGATCACTTTTTCCTTATCCTTATGTTCGGTTGTCTTCTGTTCCTTTTCTGAAGTTGATTTCTCCGCACTTTGCTTCAGAACATTCTTTTTCACAGTGGTTTTTGGAACCAGAAGGCTAGAATCCTCCTCTTTCTTTGTGGTCACTTGACTGATCTTCAGATCATTCTTCAACGAGTTCTTCTTCTGTGATGACTCGACACTCTTTCCATCAGCAGTATGCTCTGTTTTCTTCTCCGAACTTTTTGTAGTCTTGGTAACACTAGTTGTAGTTTGAACAGTGGTCGTCGCCTGCTTCTCAGCCGTCATCACAATCTTTGTTGGTTTTTTCTCATCTTCAAACAGAATTTTATTGTCTTTTGGGCTGTGAAAGAGCAACAAACTTTTCACTGCGATACTATCCTCGGGAATCAGTTTGACGATTTTTGATGTCTTCTTGACGGGTTTCGATTCAAAACTCACTAACTCGGTTTTGATGTTCTACAAAAGGAATATCTTAATGAGCAATCAACTTAAAAGAACTTACCGGAACCTTATGATTGTCCTCTAGAATCTGAACCGGCAGTTTTCCATCTGTACTTGGTTGTGTTTTCAAACTCTTCTTCTTTGTCAAAATCTTTTCAGACTTCACAACATCTCCTTTAGGATGAACAGTTTCCACGACAGTGTGTTTGACAGATGTTTCAGATGATTTGGCAAGAGTTGTCGGCGTTGGAGCAGCATTCAGAACATCATCAACTGACTTGTCGCGTTTCCGAAGTGCGCCCTGAAAATAAACAAATTCTCTTGAAATTGCTACTACATTTCTTGTATCATACTTGTCTTGCTGGTTTCTTCGCGTCCAACAGCGTCTCTTTCGGTAGTTCCACTGATTTCACTTCCTTCTTCTCAACTGGCGGTAACTTTTTTACCGTATTCAAAACTCCATTCACCACAACCTTTGGCTCGGCAATTGACTCAGCTTGACTAGCTCGCTTCGAACTGACACTTTTTCTTTTCTCCGGAATCTCCACCACCTGAGCTGGCAGTCTTTTCACTTCTTCTGGTTTAACCTCCAACACCTTTGGCTTCTCCAATTCAGCAGTGACTGTTGTGATTTTCTTTTTCTTCTTCTTAACAATTCCAGTCCCATCATCAACTATTTTTTCTTTTTCTTTATCTTTCTCAGATGGCTTAGTCACCACAATCTCGACTGTCTTAGTTTCCTTCACAGACGCCGAACTCTTTTTTCTGATATCTTCTGGATTCTCAGATTTGACTTTGTCAGAAGCACTTTTTCGACGGATCTCTCCATTTGGCAAAGTTTCCAATAGTTTCGAAGTTTTGGTGGTTGACTTGATTTCAGAAGTGGTAGAAGTAGCATCTTCTTTTTGCGTACTGGTACTTGCCCCACTTTTTCTTCTAACCTCACCATTGGTAGTTGTCTCCAATAACTTGAGAGCTTTGCCATTGAGAACCAGGCTTTCTGGCTCTTTGTCCTCTTTCACTGAAGCCAAACTCTTCTTCTTCACCACTCCGTTAACCTCAGTGGAATCCATCTTTTTCAGCATCTTACTAGCCGCTAGAAGATGTTCCCCAGCAGTCGACGCTCGTTTCTGCATCAATTCTGTCGGAGGTCGCAGACCGTCGTCTGCGTTCTCTGCCTTTTTCTTCTTTTTGATGCTTGTGTCAGTGGTTTCCTGAAATAAGTAAAAAATGATTATTAATTTCTCATTTTCTATTCAAAATTTTCAATTGCGTTGTTTCTATTCTTACCTTTGTTGCAGTTGTACCGTCTGCCTTGACGATCTTCTTTTTCTTCTTTTTCTCTTCAAGTTCTCCGCCAGAGACACTCGCCTGAGCAACCAATTCACTGTTTTTCTTCTTGGAGTCTACAGCCTAAAAAAGAAAAACAAAATGAAAGGGAAACATTGCTAAAGTGTGAAAGAAAAACGAAACCTTCTGAACTAAAGAGCCCAACCCAATAGCGGGTGTGGGTGTGGGTGTGGTTGTGGAAGTACACGCGTCAGTAATCTGAAAACGACACGCAAATTGGTTTGTGGAAAATAGGTGGAAAAAATGAGGCATGCATGCATAGATTTCGATAATCCTCGTTGTGCCATTATTACCTTTTGCTCTTTTTTCTCTGCCATTTTGAGCAGCGGGTCGAAGAATTTGTGTCCGTTGGCACTCATACGAGTTCTTAGCGAGTTACGAAGGCGGTTCATTTCAATCAAAAACTTCACATAAATTATCATACGCTGAAAATTGTTATGAAATTTTAAGATGTTAACTATGGAAAATGGAACGAAAAGTATTGATGAAAAGAATTGAAAAACACTAAAACGTTTATCTTTCATCTTGTATTTTTTATTTCTAAAAAAACACGACATTCTTTTTTTCTAGCCTGGCTAGTTCTTTCATGTTTCTTTCATTTTCTTTTTTCTTCTCCTGCCAAAAATAGACTATAGACTGCAAAGAAAAATTTGATATGAAATGCATGCTGACGCATGAACCAGAAAGAAAATTCTCTACTCGGTGAATTTTTCAATCAGTGGAGAATGGAGAGCTACTATTGCACTACTAATGAGCCAAACCTTTCCGAAACCCAATTTCCTGTATGCTTGACTTGACTCACCCGGAATTTCCTCCTGGCATTATATCTCATAATCTGCTTATTATCAAGAGTTGGGGCGTTGAGCGGTTTCTCGAGAATCTGGTTACAAGCGGCCTTCTGACGATGCTTGGCTATCCATGGGTGTTGAAGACATTCATGTGGGAGCATACGCTTGCTGCAATGACAACTTCCTTATGAGGATATAACTAGTAAAGAAAGGAGGATGTTGAGGGTGTGAGCAAGGATCAGAACACAAATGGTTTCAGAGTAGGCCTAGTGATCTTAGCTCAAATTGAACTGAGCACTGAATTTTCATAGGTAGTAAAATAACATGAAACATTTGGAACTACTCACCTTTGATCATAGACAATCAAATTCGACACGAAGTCCTTTGCCTCCACACTAACTGTATCGAACTCCTCTGTGAACTCCCAGACACCTTTCTCCACGTTACAATATGTCTCTCCCAAGTTGTCGCCCAGAAACGGAGAGTAACCGGAGAGTCTGAAACAAGGAACTCAACAAAGAAACGTTTCAACGTCTTTTTGATCAGACACTTCTTCCCATTTCCCTCCCCGAAGTATTTTGTATTCATGAAGATTTTTTCTTAGAGAGGTCAACTAGCATTCTAGGAATTGCTGCATTTCTCAACCATCTTTTCTTTTTTGCTTTTTTTTGAATGGCTGTTGGGCAAGTGACTCACAATATATAAGTGATCACGCCAATGCTCCACATATCCGTATGATAATCAAGTTTTTCAAATTTGATAACTTCCGGAGCTGCAAACTCGGGAGTTCCGGCCATGTACTTTAATTCCTAAATAGGAAAAAAAAGTTATGAGACGACACAATGAAAACGGCGGACCTGAGTTCCATCATAATGCCTTGCCAAACCAAAGTCGATAAGTTTGATTCGATTTCCAGTCAACGAGACGCACATTATGTTTTCCGGCTGAAAATTTATACATATTAGGTTACAGCTTATGATTTCCTTCTGCTCTATGTAGAATTCATTTTGATTTGACATCCCTATGAGTTCACTTCCCTATCCTTCCAAAAACCTCTGCACATCCGGTCGCGACCATTTCAACTTTTCTCTGCCTCACCTCCCTTCCGCCCACAAACACTCGTGTTCACGGAAACTCATCCTTCTTCTCTCCCCTCAATTTTTATCACCAAACTCCGCATGTCTGTGGCAAAAACACACTGCTTGTGGGTGTGCTGTCAGCTGTTTTCTGATTCGCTTCTGTTTTTCCGGATCATTTCTCACTCGGTCGACCGGATGGAAGGAATGAGGCACGAGTTCGAAAGAGAGATTCCCGTCATATCTCACCTTTACATCCAGATGGAGAATGTTTTGTTTATGAATGTAATCAATTGCCTCGCAAAGTTGACAGATGATCATGACGACAGCAAGTTCGGAAAGCTCATACGACTCCTCGGCCACGCGGTCGAACAGCTCACCTCCACGGACACTGAAAAACTCTTGAATAGTTCAAGAGATCAAATCTTCAAATACATTTCCATAATCAAAACCACATCATTAGTAGTTGTGTAGAATGCATCATAAATCTGTGCAATCCTTGGATGGCGAAGTTGCGTGAGAATCGAAACTTCTCTCTCCACCTCCGCACGATCAGCTTCCTTCCGGATTTTGATGAACTTTGCCGCAAACTCCTTTCCGGTGGCTTTCTCGATCACACAGTACACTTTGCCAAATTTTCCACTGAAAAATGACAATTTTTAGTTTGTATGTTTCAAGTTGGAACAAAAAACTCACTCTCCCAACAGTTTTGTCACTTGATAAAGCGTGTCAAATTTGACATTGGCTCTGATATTTTCAATCTTCTTCACATCAAATACAGGCGGTTCATCTAGTTCTGCAATCAAATTTTTTAAAGAAATCTAAAAACGAAGTTAACCTGATGGATAGTGTTCATCAACTTTGATCCTTCCACTTCCACTGGGTTCGGTCCCCATTGGGACTTGAAGTGAGAACCTACGATGGTTCATTTTCCGATTTTCAGATAGTTAAAGAGAATATTCAGAATATATATTCAGACAGACGGGAAGGAGAAACGGACGACAGATAGAATTCTCACACACATACACCGCTACTGTTTGCTGGTGTTTTTCGTTTCCTATTCGGAAAACGCAGAAGAAGAAGAAGAGCGGAACATTGTGATACGATGACTAATATTTGTCTGGAATAGCAGAAGGAATAGAAAAAAGAACAGAAGCAAAGCATCTCCCTTTTATGATATCAATTGATTGTGATGGAGAGGAACAGTGTTAGGAATCAAAATCAGAATCAGAATCATCAGCATAAGTTTTTGCCTCTGTCTCTGCGTCAAAAACTACAACGAGATCCAATGATAGAAATAAATTCAAAACTAAAATGAATAAATTCCATTCCAAAAGCGTTATTCTACAAAAAGTTGTAACTCAGACTCCGTGAATCATCACAAGAAACAAAATTATAACAAAAAACCCGCGAGAAATGAAAAAAACCGAGTCGCCAATACAAAATGTCCCTATTTTCCTCGTTCCTCACTCAACAGAAACGAGGGAAAGAAGACCAACAAAAAACAAATCGGAAAAAACAGCCAAAATAACCTATCACTATGCTATTTTTTCCATGTTTTTTCCAATTTCCCTCTTCCAATGTTTGCCTGGTAAAGGTTACATGCACATGATAACGATGTGTTTTTGACGGGCATCTTCCATGGAAAATCAGCAGGAAAATAAGTAAGATAAGGCAATTTGAGTGGTGGAGACAACTAAGACTAAAGCGATAGTTTTTGAGATTGAGGATCAGAGAAAGCCTGCCTGCCTGCGTGGCTGGCAAGGTGACTGTCTCAAACATTTGGCTGAGCAAAAAGCAAATAAAAGTATTGCGGACGGAAAGGGTTTCAAATAGAATAAGTTTTGGACTCGGTGTTTTAATTGGCTGAAATACAAAATCAATTTTGAAAAAAATCACTTAAAAAACAAAACTTCTAGGAAAAAAAGTTGGAAAGAAAATGGAAAACTGGAAGCACGAAGGGAAGATGTAATTATAGAGTGTTGAAGGTAAAGCATGTGATGAGATTGAAATATAGAGCGCAGAGAAAGCACCAGATGATACGGAAAAGTATGCTGATGATGTTAGAATGACGTGGATATGATATGATTCGGAAATAAATAAAATGAAGAAATAAATAAAATAAAAAAGATAGAATTTTAAAAAGCAAGACAGACAACGAAAAGTAAATGTGCTACAAAGCCCACCCAGTCTACAAATTTACCTTCAGGAAACAGGTAGGAGGGCCCCCGAAAAAGACTCACGAGACAATATGTTTCACACATTTCGCTCGCCGTCAAAGTCAAAGTCAACCAGCAATGTCACTGTTTGCAGTTCAAATGTCGCCCGAGGGTAAGCAACAAGTTTTTTCGCCCTACTGTTCACCTAAATTTGCGTGAGCAGCAAGCACGGCTAAACAAAACACTTGTTTGACACTTTTTTGCTATTTCTACTTGCATTTCTATTTCCGTTTTGTCTGCTCTATCTGTGCACCTTTCATTGTTATGAAGCGAGTTAGCAGACGGAATAAAGAAGAGAAAGAGAAAGCACACAAATGGATGGAAATTGGAAACTTTTGCTCTTAAGGTGGATGAAAAAGTTCCACTGAACGGAAATGGTCGGTTCCAACTACAAATCGAGGAATCGGAGATGAAACAGAAAAATATGAATATCGTGATTCATGATTCATATATTTTGAGAGGGTGGATAGAAAAGTCAATTTTTGCGTCGTCCAGGAAGGATTGAAACAAAACATGACAAAATTGGTGTCTGGAAAACGGGAAAAAAGAGAAAAAGAAAAGATTGGAGAAAGTGAAAATATTGGGGACACAAAAACTTCCTCTACCAGGCTGTATTACAATCAATAGGTCGGTGAGGGATCATAAGAGAGAGGCAAAACCGCTCCTCGACGGGAGCACTAACTGGAGGCCCCTCTCTCCCGCCGTCCAACGCCCGGATGCTGCTCAGTTGAGAAATCGCTTTTTGTCTTTGCGTCTCGGTTTCCGTTCTCGTTTTATCTCTCACTTATCCCCCACCCGCCACACGAAATTTTTACTCGAACCCATCGAAGATCACACTCTAGAGCTTCGGCTCGCAGCGGTGTTCGGTAACGTAACTAGTGCTCGAACAAAAAGACGTCACTATTTTCTGCGGAGGTGTTTCCTGGTAAGAGATGGACATGTGTTTGTCATTTGGGATCTTGTTTAATCGAAATGTTTATCTTGGTATCAATAAATAAATGCGTCAGTCGAAAGTCAGATTTAAATTCAACCCAAACCGTATGATATTGCTTACGTATCACAATTAATGACTTATTTCAAATTGAAGTTACATAACTTTTTGTTTAGAATAAAAGAGTCCTCATCTTATCCGACAGTCCAGCATCTTTCTCGAATGCAGCGTCATTGACCAGCGGAATGTTGTTTTTGTGCATTTCCAACGCGAGTTCCAACAGATAATCAATGCATTCGGTCCTAAATATCAATACTACTTCAATATTTATGAGGTTTTTAAAACTCACATAACTTTCGTTGATTCCCAAGTCGGTCCCCACACAAAAAGTCCGTGATTCCGCACGAGCACTGCAATCGCTTGCGGATAGTTCTCGAGGACACTTCTTATTGGCTCCTATAACGAAAAGAACGTTCATGATAAAAAAAAACGTTTTGAAAGCGCAGGTACTTACCAAAAGCTGACTCTCACTTGGCATATTGTCAATGATTGGAATTGACAAAGTGTCCGAGTATTTCAGAGCCTTTCCTGAGAATGGGTCGTAGATTCCTTTGATATATTCTTGATGGGAGATTTCAAAAACAAATCCTTTGATGAATTGGGTGATAAGATTGGCGGATTTTGAATGGGTGTGGATGACACATTCACTACCTAAAAAATTTTAAGATTGTTTTTGCCAAATACAATTCTTGTAACAGCATTCCACAACCCACTCTATCTTTTTCTTTCTCCTTCCTTCCCCTCTGTCTTCTCAAAGTTACACTTTATCACTTCAAACATTGAAAACTGACCAGTTTCCTTCATGATAAGCGAGAAGAGCACGGAGCACGATGAAACGGTGATCCGCTTGTTGGTCGGTCGTTGAACCTCGGCTTTTTCAATGATATTGTACACAAATACGTCCTTCCTAAACAGCAAAAAATCAACTGTTCTACACCAAACTCATTGAAAAAAAACGGGGGAGCTAGGAGGACTCACTCTTGGATTCGCTCTTTTTGAAGTGCCGACGGAGAAATCATCAGCTCGCTTCCGGAAATGCATCCCATTGCGCCACCGCTTCCACGCATCCATCCAAGGTCGTAGAATTGAACCATTAGTTTTGTGAAATTGGAAAGAGTCATCGGCTGGAAAAAAATATACTAAACATGAAATGTGGAGAACAGACATACCCCTTCATCATTGCGATTTTCAATTGTAGTGTCTACAACCAGCTCCTTAAAGTTGACGTCCTCCACAAACTCGGACATTGTCTAGCTGAACCGAACCAAAATGAAAGTGGCAAAATATGACGAATGAAACACTGTGTACAGGTAGACGGATAGATAACGGCGCAGTGGACACACATTTTTCGTTTGCTCTCTGTCTCTGTTCACTCTCTCGTCTGCACATTCTTCTCCGTCTCCGTTGGGTCATGCACTATTTACACCGATATTTCTCTCTGTCTCGGGTCAAAGGAGTAAGGGAATGAAGAAGTGGCAACATTGATTTTTGACAGAAAAAAGGAAAGCAAAAACTGTAACAAAAGTAGCTCGGAGTAGCATTGTAGGATTATACGAATTTGATAGGAAACATGCCGCACACGATTACCTGTTTCATTTTTTCAAAAAAATGGATAAAATACGCACCAAGTACTTACTTATGCATGAGCTTTTTGACTTTAAAAATAAGTCTATTTTTGCTTTCAATGGCATTTTCCAACCTGAAAACGTTTACAATATTATGATAAAAGTCAAAATACCTACGGTATCTTATCATGTCAATGCATGATCCAACAATCCGATCCAAGATCGCGGAAAACAGGCGATAAGCGTTTTTCTTTTTCTCTTCTCATCCAGAAATGCCAAACCAATGTCAAACGCGAACAAGCGTCTGGCGAGAACTTCATGAAAAAGTAGTCATTTCCACATAAAGAATAAAGAAAAAGGGGAGAATCGTATAACGTAACAACGAACACGAAGAAAGAAGGAAAAGGCAGGAAGAGAGAATGGAAATGGATAAGACAAAGACACCCTCTTCCTCTTTGCGCTAACGTAATGATCCTGTTAGCCGTGCACTTTTTTGTCTTGCGTAAGTCTCGAATGCATGATAATACTTGCCGTTGGCAATCAAACAGGCATTTGATAAGTTTTTTGTGTCTGAAACGACAAAAAGCGGAAGCGCTTATAAAAGGGCGCATCCAGAAACGATACGAACATCTGTACATTCAGCAGCTTCCATGAAGTTCGCACTCATTTCTATTCTGTTTCTTGTCTTTTCCTATTACACTGATGCCTACATTTTTGACCCGAAAGCAGTTGATGCATTGCTTCGAGAAATAAGAGCACGACTTCAAGCTAAAAGCGAAGACCCATTAGCTCAGAAAATAGAGCAGAAAGCGGAAGAGATCAAAAATGAGATAGATGTCGAGGGATCAGGATCTGGAGATGGAGAGGTCGAAGGATCTGGTGAAGTTGAAAGTACAGTAACTGGAGTGCCTATTATGGAAGAAGAGAAGGAGCAGCCAAAGGAAAGTTTTCCAAGACCTGAACCAATATTTGACAAACTTGGAAACTTGAAAAGCAAGGATCAACTAGAATCCATCACTTATAACAATTTCAAGAAACAAGCGCCGGTCACCCTTCAAGACCATTACAATTTGAATCCAAAGGGTACTCTTCAAATGCTTCAAGGTCTTGATATTCATGGTAAAAAACCATTTCTTTTTGCATCGCTTCACTGTAGTTCTAATTTTTACTGTTTAGGATCTTCTGGAGGCTATCACCGTTCACTTTCCGGAGGCTACTTGCCACCATCTACATACGATCCATACAACGTCAATTGGCATAGTTACGGAGAGGAAGGAGTGAAGATGAAGGACAAGGCGATTGAAATTTTCAGACGGGTTATTGCACCAGGAGTGTAAAATGTTTCTTTTTTGTTTTTCTTTTGTCATTCTTGCCTTTCCACCCAATCAAACCTAATCAAAACAAGCAGTAATGGATGGATGACTGCTTCATAATAAAACTCTTTGTTTTTAAATTGTTTTTTGTTGTTGTAATTTTCCTTAATGTTTCTTCCGGTTGCTATTCACAAGCTTTTAGGGAAACTGTCAATTGAAGTATGAGAACAGTTCAAACGCCGCTTCAGATCAGCCAACCTTGAGATCTGCCCATATTCCCTTTGCCACTTGAGATTCTCACAGAGACCACCGCAGAAAAAGGAAGTTATTGTGGTGATGGTAGAATGGGTTGGGAGGGTTGGTCTGTTGGCTGTTCGGTTCGCCTTGCCGACTTCGAACCAAGGTTGTTTCCATTACTCCCATCACTCAAGTCGGGTCCGGTCGTCGATCTCAGCAGATAATCGAAAACCGATAAAACCGGATTTGAAATATGCTTGTTTTGCGGAGGATGGGAAAGGAAGGGAAGTAAATTAAACCAAGGAAGGCATCGAAACTGTTTTTCTGTGTTGTGATTGTACCGTTTTCGCAGAGTTTGAAGGTTACTGCTAACTGGATCAACGTGATTGGCAATGCCAAAACAAGGGAAACTGATCACAAATAAATTAACGAAGTGGGCAACAACAAATGGTTTATGGTCTTCAGTTTTAGAGTAGTATCGTTTTCAGGACACTGTGGTTTTTTACCTTTAGGGCACATCTGAAAAGAAAAAACAACATTTTAAAATCACATCTTTGCTTTTTTGCAAACCGTTTCTACAAGAAATTTTACTACAGCTAGCATTACCTCCCAGTGTCCTCTACCAACAACTAATTTACGTGTCTAGCCATCAGAACGGTTTTTTTCTGTCTTCTTCTATCTCTCAAGCCGAATGACACAACAGGTCATCTCCTTTCTAATCTCCCCCCTCTACCACACCTGTACTTCCTTCTTCGCGACGGCCTCCGTGCCTGCCACCTTTTTTTTTCGTTACTCTAGTTCCTTCTTCAAACCACGCCTTCCCAGTTGCAAAGTAACGGTATATAAGGGTCGGATGGACACTTGAAAACCACCAGCCATCTGGAAAATGTTTGAGGAGAAACTTCTTGTCTCTGTCGCTTCGGCCTTCTCGACCTTGGCCATCGTCGCCTGCCTCGTCGTCGTGCCACAGCTCTACAGCACCATCGACCAGATCCACGCCGAGGTTCTCGATGGAGTTCAAGTGTTCCGTGTTGAGACCGACTCTGCCTGGACCGAGATGATGGACATCCAAGTGCTTGTCACCCCACCAACCAAGCCACGTGTCAACCCATTCAACTCGGTCTTCCGTCAGAAGCGTCAAACCTTCTCTGGACTTCCATCGTTCTGCCAGTGCGAGCCAACCAAGCCAACTTGCCCACCAGGACCACCAGGACCACCAGGACCAGCTGGACAGCCAGGTAACTAAACAAATGCTTCAGTGATCTTCTAAAACATTGCTTGTTTCAGGAACCCCAGGAGCCCCAGGACCAAAGGGACCAGACAGCACCACCACCTACGCTCCAATCAACTGCCCATCAGTGTCCGCTGATTGTGTCAAGTGCCCACCAGGACCAGCCGGACCAGCCGGACCAGCAGGACCAGCCGGAAACGCCGGACCAGACGGACGTCCAGGACAGCCAGGAAACGCCGGAAGACCAGGAGCCCCAGGACAGCCAGGACCAAAGGGAGACAACGGAGCCCCAGGAGCCGCTGGAGGCAATGGACAGCCAGGAGCCCCAGGAAAGGACGGACAGCGCGGAAGAGGAGCCGCCGGAGCTCCAGGAGCCCCAGGAAAGGCCGGACCAGCTGGACCAGCCGGAGGACCAGGAAACAACGGAGCCGACGGAACCCCAGGACCAGCTGGACCAGCTGGATCTCCAGGAGCCCCAGGAAACAAGGCTCAGGATGGACACCCAGGAGCCCCAGGAGGGAACGGACTTCCAGGACCAGACGCCGCTTATTGCGCCTGCCCACCAAGATCCGCCGTTTTTGTCTCTCGTCATTAAATTTTTATTATCCAATAAATACCTCAGCATGCAATTCTTTTCAAAGTACTGTTCTCCGTTTGTCCACCACAGATCGATGAACTAGACTCTCAAGCAGACAGTTGGCACATGTTGGTTCACTTCTCGCGAGAACTTTACGTGAGATATTTCAATATCCGCCGCTTATAACTGTGTAAAGTGGAACAAAAAACAGAGGCCGGCAAACGGGGAACAAACGCCTGCTTCCTCCCAATTTACACATTTTTACAATCTTTGAGGAGTTTCACATTTTGCACTTTTTTTGCAGAATTCTTTTTTTTTAAGAGAAGAGTGTTTTTGATTTTGTTTACGTAGCGTTTTCTGGTTACCAAATTGCTGCAAGTACTTTTTCTAACCCTGAGAAATCATAAGAACAAAAAACTGAAAAGCCAGAAGTTTCATATCTATTTCGGTTGTCTCTTACCAATCCACTCACCCGAATAGAATAGAATAGCCGGGTTAAAAGGGCACTGAGTCAAAAAATACTTGAAAGTCAGTCAACGTGCACATGTTACTAAAAGCAATATGCCGCCCTTTTTCAACTCCGAAGAGGCCGCCAACCCAGAAAGAGTGCTCTTTTTTCCCCGCAGAGGTGACGTAAACCAACAGTTGGCCAGCAGATTCGACACGACCCGACGAGAGTCCGCAGGGCCTATCGGTGCCCCTCCGTCCGCCGTCAGGCAGGTCGTGTCCGTCCGTCAGTTTGTGCGGAATGCATATCGAAGCTGCTGCATCGCATCGATTTTGCCGTCGTTCGTGTTGCTTCTGGCTGGCCTACACGACAACATTTGAGCTATTTTTGCCATTAACCGATGAATTCTTGACCACTACTCTGCAGCATTTCTTGATAGACATGAACGGCGACGCGGCTCAGCTTGGCCGGTTGCGAAATCTCTCCTTCTCGGGTCAAGTTCTCTCATTTCACATGCTAGAACGTAGGCTTTTCATTTATTTGTTTTAACAGAAATCAAGATTTGCTAAGTTTATTTTTAAAAATCCCACACGTCGTTGTTTGTTAATATTTGTCTACTAAAATTTGCAGAAACAGTCAACAATATTTTGCACCTGTTTTCAATGTTTCTCGTCTTGTTTCCAGTCTCCACTTCATAATTTTCCGTTTTCAAAACATTTCCTACTTTATATCTCCCTCCTCCAGCGTGTGGCCCTAGGCAATTCATTTTTTTCCAATAAAATCCTCCTTCAACTCACTCTGTCTTTATGCTACTCATTGAGAACTTTTCTCTTCCTTCACTCTCCTTTCATCTTCCACAAAGCCGCCCAAAAACATGCAAAAGCATTGTTGCCCGAAAAAAAGAAACGCTCTGCTCATTTTTGTCTCGGAATTTCTACGTCTGCGTCTCATTTTTCGAAAAGTCTAGAGAACGGATATTTTTATTGCAAGAAGACAAATTTCAAAGATTTCCGAGGAAATCCCCTGAATTTTTCAAAGAAACTTTGAGCATTTTTGAAACTTCAAAAAATCTCAGTTGTTAATTCACTTTTGTCCCACTTTTCTCAAGTTTTCGCTGATGAATTTGAATTTGCTTTCTAATTCCTAATTCCTAATTCCATTTCTCTCAACATCTCTGAAACAACTCCAACTCAAGTTTCAAGATTTCACATACTTTGCACTTTTACCATCTTGCCCCTTTGCCCCTTTTTTCAACATTTTTCATTGAACCTCATCGCATATTATTTATGCATAAGCCTCCTCTACTCCGCCGTTCCGGCTTATTCCAATTTTTCCTTTCACTGAGGGGCTTCCTTTTCATCCTATTTTTAGCTATATTTGTGTGCCAGATGGGATACAAATAACATTGAAGGTCTTTTGCTCAAAAATGTGGAGCATCGTTCAGTTTTTTTTTTCAAAATCGAATTGAAATTTTTGAAATTACAGTCTGTTTTTTTCCCATTAATTTTGATCTTTTGATTTGTAAAACCTTAACAGATAATGAGTGTGTACCTGTTTTGTATTTCTTTAAAAATAGACCGACAAACTTTTTTCATCACATGTACAC
The DNA here is from genome assembly GCA_900536345.3 of Caenorhabditis sp. 39 LS-2015. Taxonomy (NCBI): domain Eukaryota; kingdom Metazoa; phylum Nematoda; class Chromadorea; order Rhabditida; family Rhabditidae; genus Caenorhabditis; species Caenorhabditis waitukubuli. Next base: position 130,602 of record LR563879.1, on the reverse strand, counting down.
ACAAATGCCCCAAAACAAAGACCCACGTCACGAATGTTATTATCTTTTCAGTCCGATACCCCTCCTCTTATCACATTCTCGCCCAATGCCTTTCCTGTTGTTTTTCCATCAACGTTCAGTTCACCGACCACTGTCTCGTCTACCACTTAGCTTTCCATCATTTCACATCTCAAACACCACATTGTTTCATAATTTCTCTCATGCCTCCCGGGCAGCAGTAAGCTTTGAGTGGGATAAGCTAGAAGAGGTTAATCGAATTTGGGGAAGGAAACGAAAGAGAGCTCGGGGTGTGTTGTGCGTGGCACGGCGGGTGCGAAGTAGGGAAAAAGTTGAGAAAACGATGATGATACGAGCGGGAATGCGAGTTTAATAGAAACTTTTTTGCATTCAAATGGGCTTTCCCTTTCCTACCCTTCTCTCTTCTTCCTTGGCAATTACTTTCCTCTTCTTGATTCCGTGCTCTTCCTTTCTGTTTTCCTTTCGAAAGGAAACGGCGACGTCGTTGTTTCACTAATCTTTCCACTCTATTTTCCTAGGGAAGTTTTGCCCGCGAGGCATTCTTAATCCTGACGTATTACCTTTGAAATATTGATGCGCTTCTCGGTTCAGTGTCATTTCTTTGTGATTGTGCAGTAGATGCTTTTTTCTTTTGTCGAAACACTTTCCATTACCAAAAACAATGTGCATCGGGCTTTCTCATAGCATTAGACAACCTATATACCAATTCCCTCCTCAATTTCCGTTTTTGTCTCTATCTGTTTCTCATATATCAATGCATTAGGATCAGTCTGCATTGTTTGTTGACTTGTTTCTGTTATTTTTCAAAACCTGTACTGAACACTTGTTTTTGCTCATTTGCCTTTCCACTCAACTCCATCACCTCGATTCCTGCACCAATATCCTTAACGCTTCGTCTTCTCACTTTAATGTCCACTTTCCTCGGCTCAATTCACAGAAGGCACACGAAAATGCGCCATTAACGACACGTTGTTTCCCGTTTTTGGCCGTCTTTCGTTTTACGGACACCCCCACGACGTTTCCCTCTCCCGATTTACTAATTGACTCGTTTTCGTTGCTCGTTCTCATTCTCGCCCCTTTTTGAGCAGATGTCCATTCTTTGGAACGGACATTTCTCATTTTTCATTGGGCGACGTTTTCTTTTTTTCGTTTTTCCTTCTCCGACCATGTCATTTTGACCCGATTGGTTTTTGCATCTGTTTTCTCAGTTTCACGAGATGTTGGTAGTTCTGCAGCAGTTATATTATCACTTATCTTTGATGCCACCAGTGCATCAGTTGAGTACTTTCTAAAAACATTAAATCGTTTGGAATAGATTAGTTTTGTGTGTTAGAAAACATATAGATTGTTGTTCTTTAAAGTTTGTTTTTCTCTTACGCGATTTTCACAGTATATAATTTAAAGGAACAAAACAACATTCGTCAAGCAGGAAAATCTATACAAAGAAATTGTTTTTCATATAAACTACTATAGAATGAAATAATTTTTGCTTTTGCATTTTTGAATTTTCTAAATTTTTGTTTGAGTTTTCCATTCAAAAATTCGATGTTCTCCTTTTTTCCAAAAAAACCATGAAAATCATTCAAAAATCGGTAATTTTATTCTAAATTATTCAATTTAATCAATATTCTCATTTTCGTTTTTCCAATATCCATATCGCCTCAATTCCACCCAAAACAGTCCCAATACAAAGACGTAAACAACCTCTGACTGTCTGCGTCCCTCGTCTCTACGCGCTCTCTCGTTCGGTGTTCCAGAGGCCCCTGCAAGGATGGTCCCTTTTTTCTCTGCGTCTCTCTGATCCCCACACTCTCTTGCTTGGAGGGATCCGCGCGCGCAAATCCCGTATTCTAGAAAGATCCGTTGTTTTTTTCATCATTTGCACTCCGCGCACTATTCATTCTCCACCGTTCCTTCATTTCCTCTCATTTTTCTTCATTTTCCCGTTATTTATTGACATTTCTGGTGTTTCTAACCTTGTAATTTAGCAAAGATTTTTTAGTAACGCAAACACTGTTCATTTTGGAAGACGGAGAACAAAAACAGAAAATATTTCTCAATATGGTCAACCGTTTCACTCCATTCTTGTTGTTCCCTTGTCTTTGGCGCTTATCAATCTTTTTTCGAGGTCTTGAAGACAAAAATCGGTTATCGTCTCGTCTCGTTTTGTTTCATTTTGAATTCGTCCATCCATCTATCCATCCATCCATCCGTCGAAAAAAGTTCCTTTCTGTTGTCGACCAATTGGAAGGCGTACTTTGGTCGACCTAGGATACAAATACTTGATATCAAAATTTACTGTTCTCTAGCGTTTTTTGATAACTGGAAACTGACAAACACGTTGTAGTCATGTGCACCTGACGCTTGTCTCTGTTTTCATAAAACTGTGGAATCTGGAAGGTGCAGAGTACTGCCAAAAAGTTCCATAGTGTAGTGCAGTGGATACAAAGGTGATTGCTGATAACTTGCCTCCCGTGACCTCTTTTCAACTGATAAGTAACAAAATTAACTGATAGCAAAATTTGTTGAGCACTGCCCCATGTTGACCCATCCGGTTGAGAAATGAAATTCTTTGCCCTGAACTGGTTGTTGTTCTATTTAGCCCCTTCCCTTTATCATAGAACTCGGGATAGTCTCTCATCAAGAGGACACACGTGATTCCCGTGTGACACACATCCCTTAAAGATACACAATCTGTAGGAGAAAAGGTCAGCGCGATCACTTATTTTTTGCGAGAAAAAGTTGTCTCCTCCTCTTCCACAAACAGATTATAAAGGGAAGGTTGAGTTGAAGAGGTCCACGTGTTGTTCTCGCGGAACACGGACGTCTCGGACCTTGATTTTTTGATTTCTGACCTTGTTATCAGCTTGAGAAATCTTTGCGTTCGTCCATACTTTCTTGGGGGAAACCCTTTCCGTGTTCTGTATTTGTCTCTCATCTTTATACTGTTTTTTTTATAATTCTTGTTTTTCAGGTATTTTGTATACTAAGACAAGCAACCTAGCTATCGAAAATGGTTATCCTAACCAAAGAACAACAGCAAGAAGCCGCGAACACTGGACTGTGGCTGCCGCATCTCGAGCGTGATGCCTGTGGAGTTGGATTCGTCTGCTCCATCCAGGGAAAAACATCTAGCAAGGTGAACTAAAAATGTTAAACTTCATTTCAATATATATTTTCCAGATCATGTCTGACGCGCGCATGATGCTTGAGAGAATGGCTCACCGTGGTGCATGTGGCTGCGACAATGATTCGGGTGACGGAGCCGGTGTTTTGACTGCCATCCCGGACGATCTCTACAGAAAATCGGTGAAAGAGCAGGACGGATCGGACTTGCCCCCATTCGGGCAGTACGCCACCGGAATTCTGTTTCTGGAGGAAGAATCGTACAAGCAAGCCAAGGAGGCATTCCAGGACTTGGCTCGTGCTTGTGGTCTGCGGGTTGTTGCCTGGCGCAAACTTGGAACCAATCGCGACTGTATCGGAGAGGAGGCCAAGAAGACGGAGCCCCTGATTCGTCAGGTCTTTGTCAGTGCCGACTACGCGGAGAGTGACCCCGCCAAGTTTGAGCGTGGCGTGTACATGCTCCGAAAGCAAGCCGTTAACAACATGGCTAGACAAGAAGTCGAATGTTATGTGTGTTCATTGAGCACGTCGACTATTGTCTACAAAGGACAGTTTAACACCCAGCAACTCTTCAAGTACTACGACGACTTGACCAATCCAGAGTACCAGACTCACTTGGCTCTGGTCCACTCTCGCTTCTCCACCAACACCTTCCCGAGCTGGAATCGCGCCCAACCCAATCGTATTCTGGCTCACAATGGAGAGATCAACACGCTCCGTGGAAACATCAACCTGATGCGTGCTCGTGAGGGAGTCATGAAGAGCAAGTACTACCGTGACGACCTTCAGAAGCTGTTCCCAATTGTTGAAGAGGTGAGTCAGGCAGTCTTTTGAATATCCACATGCAATTAGAATCTTCCGGTCTTATCTTGGAACTTGGATCCTCGACCTCATCAGACTCCCTTTTTCCTTTTTCTTTTTCTTTTCCAAATTCCACTTCGTCATTCTTGTTTTGATTGAAAAAGGAAATGGAAGAAGGATATTCCATTTTATTCTCTCCCCACGTACTGAAATTTCACACTCTTCACGAAAAGCGCACATAGTGGCGTAGAGCCCAATTAAAGTCTCCAAATGAATAACAAACAAGCTCGTAAAATGGGAATCCCCTTTTGCCCGCACCCCCACCCTCTCCAATGACCTTAGGTCCTGGCCCTGGTCCACAACCCCTGTTACGAATTTCCGAAATTTGATCAGAATTTAAAATCCGAAACCCTACCCAGAATCTGTTTGTTTGCAGGGTCTAACTGATTCGGGATGCCTCGACAACGTGATGGAATTCCTGGTCCGTGCCGGAGGTCGATCCCTACCGGAAGCGGCAATGACGCTGGTGCCAGAGGCGTGGGAGAAGGACGACGATATGCCATCCGAGAAGAAGCACTTCTATCGCTGGGCCGCCATGAGCATGGAGCCGTGGGATGGACCTGGTACGTTCTGGCGTCTGGGAAAAGATGGTCTTTGGATTAATGAGCAAAAGTGCAAAGCGCAGTGGCGATGAAACGAGATTTTGTAATGTGGGAACAAGGAAACCAAAAATGATGTGGTTTCGGAGTTTCTGTCTCAGCTTATCTGATTGTTGAACTGGACGACGACCAACTGAGAGATTTTGTGATCCAACTGGTTTAGTAGTACAGTTGTAGTTAGTAGTTACTACAATAATGGAATTGGAGGTTGAGTATGGAGATCACTTCCGGGACACGATTGTCAGACGGAACACCCACTCGCGTTGCGTCGTCCCCAGAGTGACTAAGATTATAGCTAATGCATGCCCACTGGAAATGTAGTTGTTTCTGAGTAATAATACAAAACACAAAATCGCTTAAATTCTGACGTCTACCATACCCAAATTTAACGTAGAACTTGAGTTTGAACTTTTTGAATGTTTTATTTTATATCTTTGTGGAAAAATGATGTGTTCTTGATGAAGAGTTCAAATGTGCGCGACGCTCGATTCATGTGTGAATTTTCAAAAAAAAAATGTGAAAAATGATAGTGCGAATGAAGACCACTTTGAGTCTTTGAGATGATTGACATTTGAAATTCGAAACCACTTTGCAGCTCTTCTTGCCTTCTCTGATGGACGATACATTGGTGCAATCCTTGACCGCAACGGGCTTCGTCCGGCCAGATACTACTTGACGGAGGACGATCATCTGTACTTGAGCTCGGAAGTTGGCGTCAACGACATTCCCATTGAGAAGGTCGTCAAAAAGGTGAGCAACAGAGCGCAGCGTGTCTTTTTATCAAAATGCGTGCGTGGGGACAAATCGCTTTTTTTTGTCGATGGCTTCTTTGAATGGAAAAAGGAGAAGGGAAGGTTATGAAATATGAATGAATGAGCATCGCTCAAGCGAACAGATTGTCGAGTGGAATGAGACATGGAATTGAATTATTCCTTATTGGTGGTGTTGCTATTCAAGAGCTGGAAAGCTTTCGATCAACAGGTTTGCACGTTCACAACAGGAGTTTTTATCCAGCACAACTTGGGGCCAATAATAATACAGTCTCATAGTGGGGGATTTGTGTCAATGTTACAGTATAATTGGAGGGGGATAACTGGAGATGAGAAGGAATTGGGGTTTGATCGCGAGAATGAGGATGAAGAATGATGCGGTTGTTGTGGCAAAAGGAGGGGGAGAAGAATAACAAAACATTTGTCTCTGATCGGCTGATGACAGTTTACGTCTACGGTTGGTGGAAAAGATGTTCATATGGTAGGGGTTACTTGGTGCATTGTGATCGTGGTGGTAGTTGTTGTTGTTGTTGTGCTGGATTTAGAAGCGGTCTTGGCCCAGGAACGAGCTGAAAAAAGAAAAATTGTTGAAATCCGTCGATGTCGCATTCCAAATCTGAAACTCACTCATCGACGTCGATGTACTCGGCGATTGCTGGAGCCGAAGCCGGAACGAAGCGGTATCCGACGTGTCCCTCGCTGTTTCCTCCGCGCTTTCCGAAACTGAAAATTACCGTCTGCCTTTGTGATTTTTTGATTTCCTCTTACCGCATGAGGACACGGTTGGGTGCCGCGTTGATGGTAGAGAGAGCCAAGATAAGGACGCAGAAGAGAGCCAAGAAGCTACGAACGGAGAACATACCTACAAATATCAGGGGGTTATGTTTTCGTATAGTGGACTGGGCTAAAACGCGGTATTGTATTCGGGATAGCTGATGCATTATTGAAGAGTAGTGTCGAACTACATGTATACTTGAGAATTGGTGATTAGAAAAAAAAGAAGAATCAGAGCTCTGGAGCAGCCAACCGCCGCCCCAGAGCTCGACATCAATGTAAGGTGAGCCTTCCTCCGATTGTCTTCTTGCGATGTTCCCAATAAGGGGCGGAGCTTTGGAGAGCAAGAGTGCGCAGAATGAAAAACGGAGGAGTAGGATGACAAGTGGGTGGAGCCGAAGGCTAGAAGAAGAGGACGATGCCGACGGCGCCGAGAGAAAAGACTTGAGATTTGAAATTGCCAATTCTGGGCGCCCACTTACAGTATCCATCAAGCGGAAAATTAGCTTTTCTTGGTAGTGTGAATGGGTTTGCACTAGGTTCTATGAGACGCGCTATTTGCCAATACATGTTTGCAAAAATGGTGGGAGTGGTCAGATTGAAACGCTGAAAATATCGTGACAACAAATGCTTAGACTCGGCAGCTGCAGGCAGAAAGGGAGAAAGGGAGAAAGCGATTAAATGTTGAAAACGGAGCTCGTTAGAGGAGGAGAATTTTGACACTCTAAAATGGCTTCTTGTTTGGTTTTGTGGGCGTCGGAAGGAAAGTGGAAGAAAGTGGAGATCTTCGTCGATGGAAATGGAAAACCGAGGGTGGAGATGCAAAGACGATGTCATCCTTTTGTTCTTTGCCTTTACTCCCACCTACTACCCAAAATGTGGTATATTTTGCTCTTCGACTCAAAGATTTCTTGGAACAATGTGTTCGCTCCACTCGTATGAAGCAAGTGGCAAAAGAAGCGCCTATAACGGTGCCTACGACGTTCGGAAAGAATAACAACTCTTTGTTCGGAAACGTAACTGGATTCGTGTGTGATTGTTGTGCTGGGATGAGACTATTTGCGTTCACGTCAACTCACGTCGAGCATTTTTTTGCCTCTACGTCAAAGTACACAGAAAACTAGAAAGGATTCTGGTAATTGAAACTTGCACTGTCTATTAGGAAGTCTGACATCAATCTAATTCCGGAAAAGATCCTTTTTCCCTTCCGCATCGGACCCTCAATTTGGCTGCTACGGGGGCTCTCGATAAATAAGTCATTGAGGATTTTTAGAAATAAATGTCATAAAAGAAACTTTTTGATGGAGCACGGAGCTATTCTACTCTTTCAATAGAAACCCCAAGAATAGAAAATGACTGTCTGGATTGAACGCGACTTCTACTTCTACACTATTACCTCTGCACCATCATCATTTCCGATGGCTTTGTGAATTTTTGGGTTTTCGAGACTTGAAATTGCGATCAAAGACTCAATTCTATTATGGAATTTTTTCGTTGTCGTCTTTGCTGTCGCCAATTTCCGCTTCTAACAACTAATTTTCTGGGGGCAGACGGTGGACCACCTTAGAATTGGCAAAATGAGAAAAATTAAAGAAAAAAAATGACGTGGTCTCTCGACATCTTGTCGCGACCCTGTGGACGGCATTCGTGAGTCGTGGCGGGGATGGAATACAGAATTTGAATTGAAATGAGCACATATTTTTGTTTATTGTCTCTTATTCACCATACCACCACCGAGAAGCTGCTCACATGCAATGCACCTCGTTTTTTGCCAATTTTCTGGTAAAATTGAAAATTTAATAACCATCCAAAAAAAGAAGAGCATTAGGCTATAGGCTGAGGAGAAAAATGAATAAATGGCAACTCAAACTGAACAAGGAATCGGAATCCAGACTGCTCTGCTTGTTTTCCAAATTGGCTCAAAACACAGAGCAGCATGTCTCCACTAATTTAAAATTTTGCTCCGGCTCCTCCACAACCGGCGTTTGTGTGTGTGTGGGTGTGCCGTGCCGACTAGGTTGGTTGTGATTAGAGAATTAGTAACAGAAGCAGCCTGGTTGGTTCCGCGTTTCGTTTTCAACGCCGCCTGAAATTAGACCAGAAGAGCGTGGAAAAACACCGGAAAAACACTGAAAAGTTATGTATGTCGTCAATCACAAAAAAGGAACAGTTTTCTGACTTGTTTTTTGCCTTTCTGATTTTGCCACGTCACTAACTAATTGTAAAACGGGAGTCAACAATCTAGGGACGAACTCCGATCTTCATAATAACCCAAAGAATCTTGAAAAATACTTGGCATCATTTGTAAAGGTAATTTGGATTTAGATTCTGATTTTATGGTAATTTTTATGATAATGGATTTTTTTGGGGAGTGGAGGAAAAGAAAAGCAAAAACAATTTCCTACCGTAGTCAGTAAAAAAATAGGATTTCTTGTTTTTTTATGGGTTGAAAAATGGATAGTAAAGTAAAAAAAAAAATCAAGACTAAACTTTTACGAGCACGTTTTTATGGATGTTGAACATGAAAACGAAAATCGGCCCGTTTTTATGTTTTGAAATAAATGGATGGTTTGAAATAGAAAATTGGAGGGAGAATTCTAGGAAAACTGGTGGTAGTTTTAGTTTATTTCCATCCTTCCAACTTGCTCACCCCCTTCAAGCGGGAGGACCCAACGGGAGGGCTCATTGTCATTCTATGCAAAACAGGCAGCTAAATATGTAGAACTAGAATGAATTTGGTAGAAAAACAAGAAAATTTGGATGAGTCGGGGGGAATCTGGGCTTGTCTGTATGTAGGTAGCATCTCTAAAATACATATAGGTCAACCTCTGTTCTCACGTGTTTCTTTTTTGCAGCCTGGTAGACGCACTTATAAGTTTTGACGTTGGATATGTGAGTGAATGAGTGAGGATGCTGATGAATATTTATGATTTATGGAAGTGAAAATGCAAAAAAATCGGATCTCTGAATGAGATTGCGTTCACGTGTTCCTTGTTGGGTATACGGTAATCTTTTTTGCAAATTAGGTTTTGGTTCTCATATGCACTTGTGACGTCAAACACCCCCATAATCTAGGACTGTACCGGAAATTGAGAAAGAATTGGAAATGCAGGAATCTGGAGCATCGTTGACAAATTGCACTGCCCGCAGATTTATTATTCCTTGAATTGGGCTCATCGAGCTCATAGGGCTCATCGCCATTTTCCCAGTCATCAATTGCGGAACAAACCTAGTTTTAGGGACTCATTTTTCAAATTTTTTCCAAAGACGAGACTGGTCTTGACTGGTCATTTTCAATTTGTCAAAATTTCAAATTTCCAGAAAATGGAACCCCCCCCCCCCCGACTGCCTAATTAGTCAAGATTTGGTTTCCAATCCGTTTTTCCGGTAACTGAGCGCCTGACATTTGGTATTGTTGTTCCCGTTCACTCAACCGAAAGATTAGCTGGTTGACAATTTATGGGCGTTTTTCGAGAAATGAAAATAATATGGAATTTTCTTGTCTCGTGTTGCCCACGGCTCTTCTTCGCTTTGCATTCTAGCTCGGGCATTGCAATTTTTTTGGTTTTCCGACTTGAAACAAGGGAAAGGACAAAGTAAAAAAGAAATGTGAGAATAAATGAGAAGAAATGCACAAGTTGATCACAAAGAATGTGAAAATCTCGGGACATTTGTCTAAAAAGCAATGAATTAGGAGAAATAGCAAGAACAAAGTTCCTAATTCTTCATGACGTTTCCCAAAGAAGACTTCCAGGCCATTTTTTATCTTTATTTCCTCTGCTTTAAATGGAAAATGGCTCCTATTCCGACCAATGACTAATGTTTGACTCATGTTTGAATGTTTGACTTGATTTATTAAAAACGTTTCATCCAAAGCCTGACGACCATGAATTTATGGAATATAACTAGATCTAGATCCAGATCTATTTCAAAATTCTTGATCTTCCCATCCAGACGGTTTTCCTGTTGAAAGCATCATTTCACCGAACAAAGTGTTTGCACACTTGAGTGCCTGCCTCGAGCCGGATTGAGATTCAAGATTCAAGATTTCGGACATTGGAATTGGGAATGTCCAATTTCAACGTCATCTTCAATTGTAATTCGGGCGTGTTGGAGAGGTCATCTGGGCATGATGAGTGCTTGAGAACCGTTCAAAAATTCATCATGATGATGTCAGGAATAGATTTTGGAAAAAGTGTTTTGATGACTCGAGATCCGAAAGCAAGGGTTGTAAATTAGGATCCAGTGTTAATCAAAGAACCTTAGCTCGGAATTTTGGTCACTAAGTTTCAGATGCTCACAAAGATATTGATGATGTATGTATTTGTTTATCATTTCAGCACAGTATGTAGACCTAAGTGCTCAGATCTATGAACTGTTCAAAGAGATCGAACACTTTTGAGTTACAATTTTTGAACTTCAATTCAATTTTCGTGCCTAGACACCCATTTTTTGTGATCTCGGATTTAAAAACACGACATTGCTCCTGGTTTCTTGACTGCCCTTCCGGTACTTGGCGAGTTTGAGTGACCAAGAAGCAAAGACTGTCTGCTCAGCGAATGAGTCGTTCGAACAATGCAAAACACGTGTCTGCCTTGGTTTTTCTTCCTGCTCGCTTCAATTTCAATTTGCTAGTTCATCTATAATACATTTCCTCTTCCCCCTCCTTGGCTTGCCTCGATTGTGTCGCCGCCATCGTCACTAGCTTGAAAATGAGTATTGAGTCATTTCATTCCCTCCCTCGGTTGAATTTTAAGAGGGAGAAGCAGAAAGCAAAGGTCCAAGGCGTCGGCGGAAGTTGTGGGGTTGGCATGGGGTTCTGTAAGCGGCCGAACTCAAAATCTGGAAACATGACTGAAAAAGTCTAGGTCTCTTTGGAAAACACCGGAAGTTTTTGTCGCTGGCGGCAAACGAAACGGACCATGAAAATGTTGTAACAAAACTTAAAATATTTTTGAAATTCGGAGAGAAAAAACTTTGGAACAATATATTATAACAATAGTTTATTCTCCAATCTATGCAACCACTTGATGGAAAGAGGGCGAACAAACAGGGGTAGATAGAAGGTGTGAACAAGGAGAAGGTGACAGATTGAATGCCATTTTCGAGAAGAGCAGCCCACTAGAATTGATGATAGATAGTTCGAAATACGAAAAGAGTTTAACTGGTGAGAGGGAGAGAGAGAGAGGGAGAAACGCGCCACCATCTTTGTCAGGGAGAAAACGGAAAGGAAAGAGGAGAGAGGAACAAGCGATGAGTTATTTTCCGAAACGCATGGTTCCAAGCGGGTTTCTCTTGCCGAAGCGCATTGTTCCGAATGGAGCATCATCAGTTGATCGTTTGCCGAAGCGCATGGTTCCCAGTGGCTCCTCTGAAAAATATGTTAAACTGTCGACTAGAATACGATAGCTCACCTGATCCTCTTTTTCCAAAACGCATAGTTCCAAACGGTGCTCCTTCATCCTCTCGCTTACCAAAACGCATTGTGCCGAACGGAGCCTCATCGCCAGATGCTCGCTTGCCAAATCTCATTGTTCCAAAGGGTTCTAAAAGATAGTTTGCATTTCGTTATTAGTCATGGTATTTACCACTGTCACGTTTTCCAAAGCGCATCGTTCCAAATGGAGTATCGTTCTCTGCCTCCCGCTTTCCAAAACGCATTGTCCCGAATGGTTCTAGAACTCAAATTTCAGTTATATGGTCCCATTTAGCTTAACTTACCACTGCTGCGCTTGCCGAAACGCATAGTGCCAAGCGGGGTTCGCTGGTCTCGGATCACCGGCTCCGAGTCCGCATTAGATCTTTTCACATAAATGCCCGGATAGAATCCGTCTTCCACCATAACCTCATCTTCAAAAGCGCGCTTGCCAAATCTCATTGTTCCCAATGGAGACCGTTTTGGTGTTGCATCTACAGTATAATTCATTTGAGTTAGGGGTCATAGTCTATCATATTTCTTACCCGAAGCCACCACGATCGCGCAACCCACACAGAAGAACACAATGAGTTGGTTGATCGAGATCATTGGTGGGTGTCGCGGAAGCTACACTCGGGGGACCTGCAAAGGTGCAAGAATGAAAGTTATCGTAGACTCCTGGGACGAAGGTGGAACGGGATTGAGAAAAAAGTGATGTGGTGCGGTGCTACTGAGAAGTCGAAATGTGGGCGCTTATTTGCATGTTTTCAAGAGCATACACACATTCGAAACGAGTTTGGTTGACTGCACCGAAGACGTATGAGAGCGCTCGGATGGGTGGAATAAGGAGGTTCGCGCCGCTTTGGGGCGTACAATTTTCAACACGCTGACTAAATGGCGTCGAAATTGGGTAAATATTCTATAACTTTCTGAAATATGTCGTTTTCAAGGTTACAACTTTTGGTCAAAATAATAACCAAGAGTGACTAGGCTGACTGACTGACTGCTTGGTTTGGACTAAGATGTTTGAGCCAGAAGAAGGCAAAGTAACCGAATGAAAACGTGTGGGTTGGGTGGGACTCAAACTTTAATAAGTGCCAACTTTTTCAATTGACCGGACAAAGAAACTTTTTTCCATGTGGCTGCTAGGGGCGGATTCTGTGGGGCTGCTATTCACAGGTGTGGCGGCCCGAAACATGTTTCATTGTGTGTGTGCCCCCGTCGAAGACATTTTGACGTCCGTGAAATTTTCGGAAAAGTGTCTGAGGACAATGAAATTCAACGTGCTTCTTTATAAAACTAGCGTCGCGTCATCTGACATTTTTGGAATGTTTCGTGACAATAATTGGACCGAGGTGCGAGATTGGCGAGCTAAACTTGGCCGCGTAGGAGGTAAGGTATGGGCAAAGAACTTGAATCTCGATAGAAAACGTGGAGAAACTGAAGCTCTGAAGGTCTGTTGATGCAGTGCAGTTTGAGCAACCCGATAATTTTGACTTCACCGGCTTCGGTTACCCATAATTTTTGGTGTTGGTGCTCGAACAAAGATAATTGAGTTAACGGTGTTTCTGACGCCATTCGCTACCCGAAACCAGTCATTTTCCCTTTACTGTCAGTTTTTCTGCCGTCACTAACACACGCAAACCTCATATTGTTCGTCCTAGGTAATTGGTAGGTACGATTCTTCTGATCGGTGAAAATAAGCTTCAAGTCTGAAAAATCGGAGACAGGGGCTTGGAAAGCGTAGGATCTGACCTCCCCTCTTCCCTCCCACTTTGATCAAATGAGTATTAGGGCCAGACTCGGAGAATTGAAAATTGTTCCGTTTTTCCTTTATCCCAAATATTCTTTGTCCGTTTTCCTTTCAGAAGTTGAAAAAACGTGACCAGTCAAGAAATCATTTTAAAAAGGTAACACAATTGGTTAACAGATGGGCTATTATTCCATTCGGAACCCAACCACTTTATTCGACGAAGTAAGCAGCAAAAGTGGGAAGAGTATGAAGAACAGGTTTAGAAGAAAAGCTATGATGATAAGATGGGGAGCTTCACAAAGTGGCTGCTGCTGCTGCATTGTCTTGACATGGAGATGGAGGGCGGCGATGTAACTATTGAAAGTCGTAGTCCGGAAGAGGGTTGAATCGCTTACCAAAGCTGAAACCAATCAATATTAGCGCGTCATATGATGTAAGGAGGGAATTGGTAAATTGGTGGTGACCGATGACGTAGTACGGTTGATTAATGATGTTTTCAAGGAACGGAGCTAAAGATGTTGTGAAAATTTGAGGGATGAGTGGGTTGAATGGAAACATCAATTTAAGTGGTGGTTGTACACATGTCAAGAAGGAGGAATAGACATACCGAATTGGCTCGCGAGGGGACCGCTTTCCAAAGCGAATCGGCTCTCCACGAAGACGTTTGGCAATCATGGACGCCTCGAACGGCCCGAGGTCATCGTTGGAAACGACTGATTGGGCGACAGTAGTACCCTTTAAATAAGCGAGTTGTCCGCGTAATAGTTGGTCGCGGCTAGTTGGCAGTATCCGTTTGGGTTGCACAATTTGGAATGGACTTACAATAACGGCGAGCAGGACGAGGAAAAGGGCAGAGACGATGCCGGACAGTTGCATGATTCTTCGACAAGTGGTTGGGTGGAAAGAGGAGAAGGGGCGACTGACAATGAGTCAGGCGGTGCTCGGTATGCGAGTGAGTACCTGAAAATGGAGAACTTTTTGCGCGGCGTGGAGAGATGATTTTTCAAAGAGACGATGCGAAATATCACTGTCACATACGCACACTCTTACGCACGCACAATTTGCTCATTAGCCATCAAGCTTCGGATTTCAGTGCGAACTAGCTCGTCAAAGCGTCAAAGCGCGCAAAAGAGCGGATTGGAGATGAAAAACAGCATCATAATTTTTGAAGATGTTTGGGAAGAGAAAATAAAGATGGGAATTAGAAATGAAAGAAGATGTGTGTACAAAAATAATCTGAAGAATTGGTTGATTAGCGTTGCAGCGCTTAGTCACAATTCCACCGGGAAGTAACATGAAAACATAAAATAGAAAAATCATGTTTTTTTGTGAAAATGATGGTTTCTGATCAGGAAAATGAATGTCAAAACTGAGAAATTACATGAAATTTTCAGGATCGCCTTCGTCCGGGACGCATGCTCTTGGTGGACACCCATCTGAAGAAAATTGAACTTGATGAGGACCTCAAGAAAAGAATCGCCGTGTCAAGACCCCACAAGCAACTCTCTTCATCAAGAATTTACTTGGATCTGATCCGAAAGGACGATGTCCTCTCTCATGGAGCCGTCACTAACGAGTATCTCAACCGTTGGCATTTGGAACAGACAAATCCAGGACTGATCACGAAGAAGGATGTCCATCTGGATTCTGACCGTCGTTTGGCCCTCTATGCCTACACCCATGACACTTTCAGTCTGCTCCTGGTTCCAATGATCAAGGAAAAGAAGGAAGCTTTGGGATCTATGGGAAATGACGCAGCACTGTCGTGCTTGTCGGATTACAGTCCACTGTTGTTCAACTACTTCCAACAGTTGTTTGCTCAGGTAAGAGAGTCTAGAATGGAAACAAGAGAAAAAAAACAGAAATAGGTACCGTGAGCGGATCAAAAATCCAGAGATCCTTAAACTAAATGAAGGAGGGGTTCCGAGAAGAAAATGGGATTAGACTTCGAATCCATTTCCTTTTTTCTCTGTGAAAGCAGGAGGTCGTTAAATTGTTTTGGTAGACAAAAAGTCATTCGACGACTTCCTTTGAAACCCCTTTCAACTTTTCTGTAGTTGATTAGGAAAACAAACTGGCTTGCCTCAGTCACAAGTTTGTAATTCTAGTGAAAATTTCCTGGAACTCATTGACTGACCATTAAGTTAGAAAATAGTAGAAAAATTGAGAAAATTGGACAATCGGAGCAAACATTGGATCAAACGTTCCGAAACATCATATTACAGGTTACCAACCCGCCAATCGATCCATTCCGTGAGCAGATTGTCATGTCTTTGAGATGTCCAATTGGACCAGAATCGAATATGCTTGAGCCGGATGTGGAGCTTGCAAGCCGACTCATTTTGGAGCAACCCATCCTTTCAATGGTCGACATGGAGGTGAGGAATGGGAATGGGAGAATAGGAAAGAGAGGCATAGTGTGAAGTAAAATGGAAAAGTACAAATGTGAAACGGTGTGACTCACAGAGAACACTCACAGGAATTTGGAGCTGTTGGAGAGGCGGTGTGCCAATTTATAGTTTGAAAAATTAGCAAAAACAGCGAGTCGACCCCGCCCACACCCAGCACCATCATCATTTCATTCGTTAGAATTCTTGTGGGAATTTGGGGATTTTACGATGACGCATGCAAGCTTTCCAACTAATTTGGTTTGACTTTTCAGGTGATCAAGCGCACCATGTACAAAGGATGGAAATCGAAAGTGATTGACATTACGTTCCCAGTGAAGTATGGAGTCAAAGGTACGGAATGACACGGGAGATTGATGAAGCCAATGATGTTGTAGCTTTTTTGGGAAAAATTATTGTGGGAGACTACTTGAGGGAAAGTCATAAACAAGAGAATATCTTGCGGACTTTTTGCGGACAGAATGGCGTGAAACATGCAAAACGTTATGTGAAAATACTCTGAGTTTTCCTATTTTTAGGACTGGTCCCTGGCCTCGACGCAATGTGCTGCGCTGCTTGCACCGCTGCTCTGGATGGATACCAGATTCTGGTTCTCTCGGACCGTGCCGCCAACTCAGAACGGGTTCCGATTCCATCTCTTCTGGCAGTTGGAGCCATTCACCAATGTCTTATTCGCCATCGTCTTCGTATGAAGGTTGCTATCGCTGTGGAGACTGGAGAGGCTCGTGTCGTTCACGACTTCTGCGTCCTTCTTGGTTTCGGAGCTGACGCCATCTGTCCGTACATGGTCTATGAGACAATGTACCGTCTTCGCAACTTGGGACTTCTGGACAAGGAACTGAATGACGATCAAGTCTATCAAGGATACCGTCAAGGAGTTGAACGTGGTATTTTCAAGGTCATGGCTAAAATGGGAATCTCCACTCTTCACTCGTACAAGGTTAGTTTTCAAAAAAAAAAATGCAGAATGAGTTTTTGGTTCTCAGTCGCAGCCGAAGATTTTCGTTTCAAACCTTCCGCTTACGCCCGTCTTTCTAATCCTCCTGTTTTGCAGCATGCTCAAATCTTTGAAATCGTGGGACTTTCGAAGGATGTTGTCGAGATGTGCTTTAAAAACACTGTCTCGCGACTCGGAGGAGCTACATTCGAGATTCTGGCTGCCGAAGCGCTCAAGAGGCACCGATCCGCTTTTCCGACGACGACGGACGCGTCATTCGGTAATTAGTCTTATCCTTTTTGGTCAACTGGGAATGGGAATGGGGAAGCGAAAAGAAAAGACCGAAGAGACCCGGAAAACAACGCCTTAGGGCAATGACTTTGTAGTAGGAATCAGCAAGAACCTAGTAGATATGGAAAGATCAATCTGAGAAAGTTTCATGTTCCTCAATATCAAAGGGAAAATGGCACAATTCTAAGAAACGGCTACCAGATAACAGATGAAGTGATCGAATATAACTGACAGCCAAATTGGGTCAAGTTCAGATTCGCTGGCAACTTAACGAGCATGTGCCATCATAAATGCCATAAAGTTGTCAAATGAAGAAGTGGGGGAGGGAAAGAGGAAGGGAAGAAAGAGACAAACAGACATCTTACTACTTCTACTACGTCATGACATAGTTTCACTCAAGTGGAAGGTGTCGGGATGAGGGGAAGAAATTGGCACAATTTGATTGGTTCTAGACGCAAATTATGCATTACTACATATTCCGTAGTTGACTAGTAACAAGTTAATTTTATAGGATAGTGGGTGGGTGGCACTGGGTAGTTGACATTTTTATACATTTTTTTCTAAAACTAACCAACATTTTACTTATTAGCTCGCCACAAAAACTTTTATTCAAATTCTTCTGAGTGCCTTTCTATCTATCTATATTACTCATTCTTTCTCACTTTTAGATTCATCAAATGGCCGTGGAATTGACTACGGTAAGACACTGCTTCCAATGCGGTGATTGAATGATTTGAAACACTCTTAACTTTGTTGTCTTGTGCATGGCTTTGCTACTAAACCTGAGTTTGCTTTAAAAATGTGTTCTGGCCGCAGGTGTTTTGTTCACAAAAGAGAAAAATTGAAAAGAAATGCTTGAAAAAGTGGTGCTCTTCTTGATTTCACTGAAGGAACGCACTGGTGGTCAAATTATCAGTTATAGTAGTAATTTTTTGGTTTTCTAGGAGACTCGAAGACACTGGTCGCTAGCGGCACATACCACTGGAGAGCTGGAGGCGAGAAGCACATCAATGAGCCACTGGCCATTGCCAAACTTCAGGTTCGGACACGGAAAAAAAGTCATTATGATACTAATTAGCTCATTTTGCAGGCTGCGACCCGACTTAATAACTCGAAGACCTTCCAAGAATACTCTCAAGCGTCGAACATGGCTCAGCGTTGGTGTACTCTGCGTGGACAACTCGAGATCAAGACCAGCAAGAAAATCCAGATCCCATTGGATCAAGTGGAATCGGCAGCTGAGATTGTGAAGCGCTTTGTGACTGGAGCCATGTCATTTGGATCCATCTCTTGGGAGGCTCACACTGCTCTCGCTATTGCTATGAACCGCATTGGCGCCAAGTCAAACACGGGAGAAGGAGGAGAGAAACCGGAGAGATACCGTAAGGGTCAAGATCCAAATGAGAATCTTCGATCGGCAATCAAACAAGTCGCTTCTGCACGTTTCGGAGTTACCTCATCCTACTTGGCAAATGCCGATGAGCTTCAGATCAAGATGGCTCAGGGAGCTAAGCCAGGAGAGGGAGGAGAACTTCCAGGACACAAGGTCACTCAGGACATTGCGGATACTAGAAAGTCAACGGCTGGTGTCGGACTCATTTCTCCACCACCTCACCATGATATCTACAGTATTGAAGATCTTGCTCAAGTGAGTAGAACATGTATACAAAGATAAGTAGAATGAAGGGGAACAGCGAATTTGCAAGCTCATTAGGCAAAAACCGTCTGGTAAATAGGGAACGGGAAGCAGAGGGTGAAAACAGAAGATTTGTTGGAAATTGGATTTGGGCCCGAACCAAATCAAGAAAAAAGAAAAAAGAAAACATTCCGATTTTATTGAGAGATACTCTTGACCTTTTTGTTTTCACCCGCTCTCACATCAAGAGAAAAGATAGGCATCTTGGAGAATTTCCGGAAACAAGGAAGCAATTCAGATGACAGTTCAGATGACGTTTCTGTTTTTCAGCTCATCTACGATTTGAAGTGTGCCAACCCGGTAGCTCGTGTCAGTGTCAAGCTTGTCTCGGAAGCTGGAGTTGGAATCATTGCCGCTGGTGTTGCCAAGGGAAATGCCGACCATATCACCGTTTCTGGACATGATGGTGGAACTGGAGCTTCATCCTGGACCGGAATCAAGCATGCTGGTTTGCCATGGGAGTTGGGAGTTGCAGAGACCCATCAGGTCTTGACCATGAACAATCTCCGTTCCCGAGTCGTTCTTCAAGCCGACGGGCAGATCCGCACTGGACGTGATGTAATGATTGCCGCACTTCTTGGAGCCGACGAGTTTGGAATGTCGACCGCCCCACTAATCGTTCTCGGATGCACCATGATGAGAAAGTGTCATCTCAACACCTGCCCAGTTGGAGTTGCTACTCAAGACCCAGTTCTCCGTGCCAAGTTTGAAGGAAAGCCAGAACACGTTGTCAACTACATGTTCATGGTCGCCGAGGAGGTCCGTTATTTCCTTTCCAAACTTGGACTCCGCAAACTGGAAGAGGCCGTTGGGCGTACTGATCTTCTCTACGCGTCTCCAAATCCAGTGAACAAGAAGGCTACTATGCTGGAATTCGGTTCTATCCTCAAGAACGCCCAGCAAATGTTCCCAAATGTGTCAATCAAAGGAGGAAGTGTGAAGCAAGTCATTGAACTAGGAGCTCTCGAAACCAAGTTGCTCACTGAGCTTGACAATGTGTTCAGTGAGAATGGAGAGCACAAAGTGTTCGACAACCAGGTTATCACCAACTTGGACCGCACTTTTGGAACCAGAATCTCGTATGAGATTTCCAAGAGATACGGAGAACTTGGACTTGAAGGATCTCGCTCCATTACCATCAACCTTAAGGGCCACGCCGGACAATCTTTCTGCGCTTTCCTCGCTAAAGGAGTCACTGTCACTCTTGAAGGAGATGCCAATGACTACGTCGGAAAATGTCTGTCTGGAGGAAAAGTGATTGTGTTCCCACCAAAAGCTGCTCAATTCAAATCCGAGGAGAACTCGATCATTGGAAACGTCGCTTTGTATGGTGCTACTTCTGGAGACTGCTGGTTCCGTGGAGTTGCCGGAGAAAGATTCGCCGTCAGAAACTCTGGAGCCAATGCTATTGTTGAGGCCGTCGGAGATCACGGTTGCGAGTACATGACTGGTGGAAGAGTCATTGTTCTTGGAACAATCGGAAGAAACTTTGCCGCCGCGATGAGTGGAGGAATTGCTTACCTCTTTGCTCAGTGAATTTATTATTCCAATTTTTATCCTAGTTTAAATTTTCAGAGAAGACAACTTCTCCCGTCTCATCAACTCTGCCACCGTTGACCTTGACGATGCTACCACTGAAGATCTGATCTTTGTCAAGACCAAGATTGAGGAATTTGTAAAATTGACTGGTTCTGAGCTTGGACAACGCATCATCGACAACTGGCAGCGTGAGCATCTCAAGATCATCAAGGTGTTCCCACGTGATTACAAACGTGTGCTCACTGAGCAAGAAGAGGCTCGCAAGAAGGAACTTGAACTTGAGAAGGCCAGCCAGGACATGAGTCTGCTCTCGGTGGACGACTCGAAGCCAAGAACCAGAACTCTGTCGATGGACATGCAGATTGCTCCAACTATCCGCACCCACAAGAAGACCAAGGAGGCATTGAGGAAAAAGAGTTTGGTAAGTTACTAGATGAGAAAATATTACTTGATGAAAAATTTAAAAACTGAATAAAATTCAACTAGTCGATACGTTACAGGAAAATACCCTTCAAGTCCCAAAGGTAGATTTGTGTAGATGACCAATAGTTGTGATTGTCCTCTAGTTGTATGGTTCTGACATATACATAAAACTTTACAGAGGGTGGCCCCTACCCCCAAAAATTGCATGTAGCATTAGACTTATATGCCTTGTGAATTAGAAAATTATGATAGCTGTTTCAGCTGGGCGACAACCGCAAGCAACGTCGACTTTCGAAGAGCTTGCGTCCACAGGATTTGGCTGGATTTGAAAATGAGGAAGACTTGCAAGATGCCGCCGACTTGGAAGAGGAGGAGGATAACAAGTCGGATCTTGATGATCATTCCGACGAGGAAGAAGTGAGTAAAAATAAAAAACATATCAATGGGAAGGTTCGAAACAATGAAGTGGGAAAAACTTGAAAAAAAAACAAGACTGCAATGCAAAATGGCGTGCCATGTTGTAATTTGCTTTATAGGGAAACAGAAAATAGAATTGTCTGGAAGAAGGAGAAATCTCTGTTCCTTCCTCTGCACGAAACTTCAAAATACGTCAACAAAATGAGCATTTGATTTTCAATTTTTATTTCTAAGTTGCAGTTCGTCGAGAAGAAACCAAGCGTCGACATTGAGAGTCTTGGAGTTCCGGCCCATTTGCGCAAGAAGGACGAGCCGCTTGACAAGCTGCGTGGATTCGTCAAGTACACCCGTCAGAAGAAGATCTACCGTGACCCGAAGGAGCGTCTTAATGACTGGGATGAGGTGTACGACTTCGAAGCCATCCGCAGCAACATTCGCGAGCAAGCCGCTCGTTGTATGGACTGTGGAGTGCCGTTCTGTCAGGGACACTCTGGATGCCCACTTGGAAACATTATTCCAAAGTGGAACGACTTTGTGTTCAAGAAGAACTGGCGTCAGGCTCTTGAACAACTTCTCCAGACCAACAACTTCCCAGAGTTTACTGGACGTGTCTGCCCGGCGCCATGCGAGGGAGCCTGCACTCTTGGAATCGGATCTCCAGCGGTCACAATCAAATCCATTGAATGTGCAATCATTGATTACGCGTTCATGCAAGGATGGATGAAGCCGTGCAAGCCAGCATTCAATACTGGCAAAAGAATCGCCATCATTGGATCAGGACCATCTGGTCTTGGAGCTGCTGCTCAACTAATCAAGGTCGGACATACTGTTGTGGTGTACGAGCGCAAGAACCGTGTTGGAGGACTTCTCAGGTACCGTTCAGTTGTTTTTATGAATATTTAATAAAAATTGTTTTTAGATACGGTATCCCAACTATGAAGCTGGACAAGTTTGTCGTCGACCGTCGTGTGTCCCTCTTGGAGCAGGAAGGCGTCCGATTCCTCACTAACACCGAGATTGGAAAACACGTCCCAGCTGACTTCCTTCTCAAGGAAAACGATGCTATCATTGTCTGCACTGGAAGCACTACTGCCCGTGATCTGGTTGTTGAAGGCCGCGAGGCTAAGGGAATCTGCTTTGCCATGGAGTATCTCGAGAAAAGTCAACGCCGTCGCGCGGGAGACGAAGTCGCATGGGAAGGACTCGACCCAGCCAACAAGAAGGTTATTATCCTTGGAGGTGGTGACACTGCTACTGATTGCATTGCTACCAGCAACCGTCTCGGATGCAAAACTGTCGGAGCTTTCGAGATCCTTCCACAGCCCGGAGAGAGCCGCAAGCCGGAGAATCCATGGCCGGAGTGGCCACTCATCTTCCGCGTTGACTATGGTCACGAGGAGGCCAAGGAGAAGACTGGTTCGGATCCAAGAACCTACTCTGTGTCCACCAAACGATTCCTGACCGCCGTGAACGCCGCCGGAATTCAGATTCTCACTGGACTCGAGATTGTTGATGTCGAGTGGGAGAAGGACGAGAAGGGTGCTTGGAAGCTTGTCGAAAAGACAGAAACTATCCGCACAATCGAATGCGACCTTTGCATCCTCGCCATGGGATTTGTTGGACCCGAGAAGACTGTCATCGAGCAGCTCAACTTGAAGACGGATCCTCGCTCCAACATCCTGACCCCCAAGGACAAATACGACTCGGATGTCGCCAAGGTAAGATCTAAGGCTTAATTTTTTGATTACATATTTGAATTTTAGGTGTTCGCCGCTGGTGACTGCCGCCGTGGACAATCTCTCGTTGTGTGGGCCATTCACGAAGGACGTCAATGTGCCCGCCAAGTGGACGAGTACCTCATGGGCAAGACCACTTTGGCTGGACCTGGTGGAATCGTCACTGCTACTATCCAACAGAAGAATGCCATCTAAAAGTTGCTTACGAACTTTTCGCCTAACTATTTGTCTTGTTAAATGTTTTATTTTTAAAGTTTACAGTTTGAAAACTTTGAGTAGATTCTAGTAGATAACTAGTCATCTAGTCCCCATCTCCCCAACCCAAACATGCCACAAACCCCACCTACACATTGCAATCTGTTCCCCACCCTCTACAACCATACATAATTGAACACGAATTGTCATTTTGAGATTCGCTTTATATATATTTGGTGAATGAAAGTTTTGTAGATATCAAATGTTCAGTTTTCAAATTTTTACATAGGGAAAATTCGAAAAAGGACTAGGGATTGTGAAAGATCGTGTTCGTTTTTTGTTTCTTGAAGTTTGTCGAAGGAGGAAAGGGAATTGAGGAATAGAGCAGTATATGAGAATTGGCAGCGGGGAGAATGTGGACATGGCAAAGAAAGGCCCTAAAGAAGAGGAAAGATATATTTCGACATTGGGACAAAGTTGGTTGCTTGTGTGAAGTTGATTTCCTAATTGGAAGAGAGAAAATCAAAAAGAGAAGAAAGAAAAGTCAAATAAATAATTCAGATGAGAAAGTGGTTCCCGTTTTGAGGTGTTTGTCTCAGAAAAATAGAGAAAATCTGAAAGATTGCTCAGAGAAGAATTCGTAGTTGGAAATTGAGAAATTGAGGAAAAGGAAAAGATACAATTCGAAAAACATTGCAAAAAACCTAGAAATTGCTTGTTCGATTCAGAGAAGTGTTTTGTTGTGTTTGGTGGTGTCTTTTGTTTTGTTTTGTGCAAAATTTGTGGTGGATGTGGTGAGATTTTTGGCACAGGGAAACAATCAATCACAAATAAGCGGGTTGTTCCGGCCTCAACGCGGCCACTCGTCGGATATACTCGGATTCTCGGAAGAAGTCGGATTGGAACGAATTGTGACGGATTGTTGACATTCCTGCAAGATATTTGCTACAAAACAGACTCATTGAGCGTATTCTTCAAACCTGAAGATGTTTCGTCAATGAAACGAAGCTTCATGAGCAGCTCATGAGGTTCGAAGGGTCGATCGCGAAGTTCATTGTCTAAAAAGTCACGGACATCATTCCACGTGACTTTTCCGCCCTTTTTCCGTCGCATTGCACCGAGTAATGCTACTATTTCTTTGAGCTCTTCACTCATTCCAAGGAACCTAAACATCAACGTTTTTTATATTAAAACTGGGCGAGATACCGTTTGGCTCGTCCGAAGTAGTGAATTCTGGTGAAATATGCTTTGAGATGAGTTGACGCAAGATCAACACACATTGTCACTACGGATAGACCTAAAATAGCACATAATGATTTACCATATAGCAAGATACAATTTTTGGTTTTAAATAAAATACTGTACTCGCATACCACCCTAGACTCACCAACTATGACAAATGCTACAATTAACGATAAGAATATGTAGTCGGTAACCACAATATCTCCAAGACCGACTGTGACGATTAAATTGAAGCCGAAATGGAATGCGTGGATGAAGGACCATGTTCTGAAAGATTTGGGGTTCATTTTGAGAATCTTTTCCATATATTACTCACCTTTCCCAATTAATGAACATGGCGGATCCTATTGAGCAATATAAGCAGATACACGAAACATATGCACCTGAAAAATGTTTTGTTATTTCAATTCAAATTGTGATATTTGGTGATAGAACACTATACATTGTGAGGTGGGAAAGGGAAAAGGTATGAATGGAATGATTGGACAGAGGAAAAAGTGAAGATAGAGACACACGAAGGACGAAGGAAATCGAAGAGCTGACGTTTGATAGAGACGGACTATATAGACGTTGAGACTTTTTCGAGGTACGGAAAGAATAGAACTGATAGACATATAGAGAAGAATGTACTTGGGCGGTACACTTTCCATAGAAATCCATAGGAGAAATAGACAGAACACTTAACCTACCGATTGGAAACCACAGTTTTGTTCTTTCACCATTTGGAACTGTTATGATTAGTTTAATTATTATATGGATTTTTTTATTATTATTTTTTGTTTTTTTTACACTACTAATAATGAAAACTGAAAAAATTGAAAAATTACCTATTGGGAACCACAACTTGTCTTCTGTCCCGTCTACACCCAAAATGTCAAGTGTATCGTTTTGTCCGCCGGTGGATTGAAGGGATTTTCTCCTTCCATGACGAACTCGACTTATCCATTGCTGGAAAACAATAATTCAATTTCTAAAGCTTCCTTGAACTGACCTTGACTTTCCGAACACTTCTATTCCAAAAACTGACAAACTGAAGCAATGTCTCTGAGAGGAACTTTCCGATATCAGCAGCTGTGATGAACATAAGTGGGATACCAACCAACGCAAATGCCACCGAGAACACTTTTCCTACGTCCGTGTCAACTGATACTTCACCATAACCTACAACACTTTATGGTTCAGAAGATGATCTCTTTTGCGTCTTTTTTCTTACCGCAAGTAGTTAACACTGTTAAAACGTATAGTAAAGCTGTTGGAAATGTCCATTTGTTATGCATATTTGACAGGTCATCAGGCCGGTTGAGTTCTCGTCGAATGGGTCTCCGATCATCCACTGTTTCTGATACTCTGACCATCCATTCTCGAAACGTTGCTGCCCATTCGCCCTCGTCCATTGTACTCATTCCGTGCTGAGCGTCACTGATCATCTTCCAACTTTCGGCGGTAAAATTTGACATCAAGTTTGTTAGTCTAAACAGGAGGTCATTTGCAATACATTTTTGTGAGTATTTATGTTTCAATTGGCGTACCTGACCAGTTTCTTTGACCTTGCGAGCAGTTCCGTCCTTGTCTCCAGTAACATTAGAATCCATGCTCCCAGGCATAAATACCCAATTAACACTGACACCAGGATCACGTGAGGTGTAAGGATTTTGATGTACTGAAAGATATCTGATTGCTATTATTCTTGAGGTTCTCCTTTTTTTTCCTTTTTTCTCTTTTTTCTAAGTTTCACGTTAAAAAAGCAAAGCTGTCTGGGAAACAAGTTTGTTTCCCGTCATCAGTCATTTCATTGTACTTGAGGCAATCTATCTCCTCCTTATACGGGGTTTGATTTTTATGCCGCCCCGTCACGGCTCACGCACTCTCCTAACCCCTTCTCCCCCTTCGTCCTCCTCTCGTTTTCTTTTTCTAAATCCGTTATTTTTGCCCGGATGTGTGTATATGGATAGTAGTGATTCCCCGGGGAAAACTCACCCCCACGACTCACTGCTTCATGTCAAGTCAAAGCTCAACCGGTTGTTGTTTTAAGGAAAATGGATAATTGCATGCAGGAAAACTACTATGCTTAAAACAAAATAAAAAATACTAAGAGAAGCATTTCGTGAAAATTATTAAAAATTTACGAAATTATCAGTTTTGAAAAAGAAAATAAGTACCTTGTCGTCAACACTATCATCATTAAAAGCAACTCTGCGGTTCCGGATCATGATGAAAAAATGAATGGCTGACAACACCATAAAAAAGTTCGTCTAACCCTTGTCAGCGCCAACCATCATACATTCACATGATAATTCATACTTGAACGGTTTCAGTCTCAACTGCCTAGTACGCATCAAAAAAAGAAAATATTCTACAAAAAACATGGTATCGTTCAGCTTTTAAAAATTTTCAAGATTTATCTATTCTCAAAAGAGATAATGTTTGAACATGCCCTTTTCCGTCATAAATTTCGCGTTTTGTGTCTTTTCCCAAAGAAAAGCAACACATTTTTCCAAGAAGTCTGTTGTGGCGCCCCTTTCCACAATTTATTGCCGGTGGGACTAGGGGCAGAGCCGAAAAATGGAAAGTGGGAATGTTGCGAAAACTGAGAACTAAAACAAAGAAAACCTCTAAACAAAGAAACCAACCTTGACTGTCTGTTGTGGACAGCTCTTCGGTTCCTTGTCTTCCTGGTCATCTTTGATGGTGTCCGTGACCACTGTCGCTCCGTCATCCGCATCGAGAAGTGCTGATTGTGAATTGATTGGTGCACCTTCCCACCGAGCAGTCACATGATCTGAAACAATACTATTTGTAGTTGAACTGATTACCCTATTAAAGAAAACAACAACACATAATTTCTGAAATGTTATATTCCACACCAATAATAATTTTTCCATCTTCCTGAATGGAAATAGTGGGTCTTCTAAGAATCAGCTTCCGTTGACTGAGTCGTCGATGTTCCGTCGTTGAGAATACAGATGAGACAGGTGACGCGCATATTTCGAGAACGTTGTGTGGTTGTTGAGTCCAGAGTTCTTGATTCTCGTCAACCACAAATCGTAGATGCTCAGGCACAAGTCTGGCTCTTTCCGACGGATCTCCAAAACTGCGACTCAAAATTTCGGGTATTTGGACAGAGAGTCGAGTGTCCAAGTGACCGACATGAAGATGGTGTTGATGGGTCAGAGTTCCTCGACGATGAGTTCCAGTTGTCGACGAGGAAGCAACGTTTGGTGAGTAGAAGAACATAATTGACAGAATAGACTACCCGAGTCAGTGGGACAGCATAGTTAGAGGTTAGTAGTTGAAATCAGTTTTCTCGCGTATGGCTCGGAGCATTTTGTGAATTGCATAGCGTAGCGTGAAAGAAGAAGGGCGGGGGCAGATATGCACGCTGTCGTCGCATCCCTAGCCAAAAACCGCTCAAGTTAGCACATTGGGAGGACCACGGGTCCATAGGAGAAGCGTCTTCCTCTCCCCAATGGTCCTAAAGGGTTAATTTTTCAATAAGTTTGTCGTTGCTTTTCTATTTTTGTTTTGCTTGGTGTTTTGGCACAATTTATGCTAAACAAGAGAGAGAGAAGGATAGAAAGAATCGAGATAGTTAGAATTGGTTTGTGGATTAGAGGAGAATGATATAACGAGATTTCAAGCATGAATGAGTTTCTTGGAAACAACTTCTGTTTATACTGACACTTGCAACTAAATAGTGAACTACCCGCATTTTTCAAAAAACAAAAAAACTATTGGGAATAATAAAAATAGAACTTCAGAACGTCAAATTTTCAATCCACTTAAGGTTGAGTATCATTCACTTGAACATTTTGCAAAAAAATGCAAGTAGACATTTTGAACGGATTTTTTAAAGTTTTGACTTGCAAATAACAGAAAGAAAGTAACCTTGTAGTCCATTCAATTTGTGGCACAGTTGTTCGGCATCAAGTTGTAACGGAGAAATCACCACCATCGGGAAAAGGTGTGTTTCATTTAAAATGAGCGATAGCCGCAAGGAGCTGCTATTCTATTGCTGCAAAGGTCGGTACCGCATATAAAATCAGAGGGAATTGGGGAAAAAGGTGAGACCACTTGGGAATTGGCAAATTCTCAGCTTCAGTTCCGCTTTCTCGCAGAGAATACTGAAAAATAATAACCCCGAATGTACTTGTTCTTGTTCCAAGCCGTCAATTCGTGATGAAGAGTATACATTTTTGATACCCAAGCCAGATGGATCAATTTATCAAAAAAACGCGTGTTTTGACGGCTGGGAAGAACTCCATTTACTTACTGAGTTGGTAGAAAGTTAGGGGGAGGTAAGATGGAAAATCGAAAATCAAGGAGCAAAATGTGACGGGTCCTATTTCTAATGGTCCATGGCCTGGTAGTACATGAATACTAAAACAAAAAAGTTTAGTGTGAGTGTGGTAGGTCAAAAACTCAATTAGATATTCCGAAAAGCTTTTTTGATACGTTTGTCTTGACGAGAGTTTTGCAAATAACATTTTGGTAAGAAATTGGTTCGAAAAAGTAAAGTACCATGAGTAATTATGCGGGTTTTGGGATCTGGACTCAATTTCAAGATGGGAATTCGGTTTTTTGCAAGAACACAAAACAGAACAAAAAATGGAATGGAAAATGTCACGACTGACTTCTGGCACGCCACGCAACCCGATTTTAAGTTGACTTGTTGTTAAAAAAAGTTCAACTTCAACTAGTAGTCAAATGTTTGAATACAAAGTTCAAAGACAAGAAATAGAAAGTGACGTTAGACATGATTGTGAGAAGAAAAAAATAATCTGGAAATGACCTATTGGAAAACAGAGAAGAAAAACTAGGAATGGGTGGAACTATGTCCTTCAAATCCCTTGCTCCCCCAGTACGTAATCACCTTTCTTCTTGTTCTTCTCCACTTCCTCTTCTTCTTTGATTCCGGCAGTCGTTTTTATGAGACCAGCGGCGCTGAATAGAGCAACCGCCGGACTGAATTGCTCGTTTCGGAACGCTTGTGAGAATATCATCGTTGCTGCTGGTGTCGATTTAGTAAGAACCACACAAACATCTGTAGGTTGGACTGGGGAATGATAGTGACGATGTCAGAACGGTGATGGGTTGGAAATGGACAATGTAGGGGTGCAGAAGAGACAATTCTTATGAATACCAAAACTGGTTACGACACTTTCGATTTTTGATGGTGCAATTCTCTGCTTTGAGAGCTTCTAGAAAAGAAGGATACTAATAATGCCAAAACAAACTTATCATTCTAGGGTATTCACCTGGAATCATAAAAACTACGAGTTCAGAAAATGAAATATTAGGCAGACGATGGTCATGGGTTCTACATTTTTGACTGAACTTTTCTCTTAAGAATTTCTATGTTAATAAGCTGAATAAATTTCTCAAAATTATATATACTAAAAAGTAGCGAAAAAACTGCACAATTGCTAATTTCCTACATGACGTTCAAAAGAAATGTCGTAGAAATGATGGGGAAATTTCAAAAAAATCAAAAAGGAACGCAAATCGTACTCATGGTCATCATGGAACACATGGGTCTACGACCAACGACAAATGGACCAATTTTTGGTTTAGTGTGGAAAAAAGAAAAACGACATTTTTCGCGGCTCGTCGGTCGTCTTTTTTGTCTCCTAGTTAGTTCTACATGTGTGCCGTGTCGTTCGCCCTGTTAAACCAAATTATATTTGCGTTTCTTCAACTTTTTTAGTCTAGAAAAGACAGTGGCTAGGGCGCAGATTTACAGCCAGCGATAGCGAATGACCACACTAGAAAATAGGAAAGTGGCAACAAACCGGGTGTTTTTTCTTTGCCTTGAAAAATTTTACTAGAAAAATTGAACAAAACAAAGATAGAATTGAAGATCATTCATTTTATGTAACAAATGACCATTGAAACCCAGTGTAATGGGCGGATGAATAGGGTAACAAGATTAGAAGGGACAACTAAAGAAGACAACTAAAGCATACAATTAGCATTCTTTTTTTGAAATTGACTTTGGAAATTTTTGAAAAGCCTTGATTCAAAAAACTAGGAACAAATAAATCGAGTAAAAGCAAAACTAACAATTTTCAAAAAAAAAATGCGAGTTTGGAAATGGACATGTATACATTTTCTCACAAAAGGTTTCTACCGAAAGAATTCAATAAAAACATTCTCTTCTCATCCTACTTTCCAAACGTCATTCTTGGGATCATCTTCTTTTTCCTTCCTCTTTTTTTGGAAGTTCAAAAACCTAATTGTGAAGTTCAAAGTCAGAAAGTTCAGTAGTTTTGTACAAAATATATCTTAATGGTCATAACTAGTCATAAAATTTTTTCCAGAAAAAAATATGGATGGATCATCAAATGCCATTATCAAAAATGTTCATCTTCCCGGCAGTGCAATGCCAAGTGCTCCGAACCCACATCATCGGGATTTGGAACATGTAAAAGGCAGAAAAAGGGGAAACGACAAAAAGTTCTGGCTGTTCTGTCAGACTTGACTTGACTTGGATTCTAAAATAAATGACTAGTTTCCTGCTAACTTATTATCCTTTTTCTGTCCACCCATTCAAAATCAACTTTTGAACTATTGAATAAATGTACAAAAAGGGGTTCGGGAGTGAAGAGAAAGAAATGGAAAAACCAAGAAGAGTAAAAGAGAGAGTGGTGGGAGGCCGATCGGCAACACCAAAACCCGGCACAGGAAATAGTTGGAATTGTGAATAAGGGCAACCAATTCGTAGTCTAATTAAAACTGACTGCTGAAAAATTTATAAGACGCCCTCCGAAATATGGCTTTTCTTATTGTGTTATTGTCCTAGTCAATGGTCATCATCGTAGGGAAGCGTTTTTTTTTGGTCAAAGTGTGAGTTTTCAGAAATTTTGAAAACGTGGTTATGCTGGGAATAAAATATCAGAGGCTCGGAGACCGGAAATTGCGGGGTTTTGTAGTTATGAGTTTCATATTTTGATATTGATAACTCAACTCTAATCACGTGTTTATCAAATGTTGATCGTTGCGTTTTACAAATAGATTTTACAAGGATTCTCTTTTTGTTTATTTTCCAGTTTTTTTTTGAAATTGAAAACCTTACTTTTACCGTTTTTTTTAAATGAAAATGTTCAATTGTCTATGTCTAATGTATTTTCCATTTTTGAGCAGATCATGTTTTCATAATATGCCCATAGCTCTTCCATTTTTTTTTAGCAATCTGCCATTTTTCTGGTTTTTGCGACCCACGAAAAAATGGAAGAAGATGGGTCTTGAGCATAAGCTAAAAGTCATTTATCAATGTGGGAGCACATCCGGGAACGAAAAAAAACCGGAGCAAGGTCTCTTCTTCCTTTTTTCCGTTTTCTTCTGTTCCGTTTTTCCCTTTTTTCTTTTCCAAACATAACTTTTGGCGGGAATAGGGTTTTTTCGAAAATCTTCTGCAGACTCCGGAGATGGAGCAGGAAGAGAAGGGGGTGTCTGTCTTTTCCGCAACGCGCCGCCCGGCCACCCGAATTATCGCCCATTTAAAGCGAAAGGGGGAAGAGACCGGGGGAGCCGTCGCCTGCTACCATCCCCATTGCGTACCCAAAAATGGGTGGCCTGGCCTGGTCACCACACTTGTCAGAGAGAAAGTTTTTTGTCCGTCTCCTTTTCTCTGTTGCCTTCCGCATTCTTCTCTGGGTCGTTGTACATAGAGTGAGAGTTGCATGATTTATGATGGTGTGATGTGTATGTGAAAGGGTGGAGAGGCGGCAGGATGGGTGGTGCTGGTGGCGAAGATGTGTCAATTTGAAGCGGACATGTGTGCGCTTTTCAAGACAACAACGCTTTTGATTTTATGTTCGAAAAAACGCCAAGCAGGCCCCCGGAGAGGTCAAAAAAATTAGGCGAGTTGGTTAGTTCTAGCTCTGCAGCATTTTTTGCCAGTATTCCAGAGGATATATGGCATGGAAGATAATGATTGTACTCTAGAGAGCTTCATCCCCATCTTCCATCTACTATTTCTAGAGTCGGGACTTGCTATTTTTGTGCGAGCGTGCGTGTTAATTCGATTATTTCTGGAGAGAATTTTGTGAGATCAAAATTGAGAAATTGAATCAGTTTGATGTCACCGTCAAAGGGAAGAATAGAGAACAGAAAAGAAAAGAGAAGGGGAGACGAAGGAAGACTCCAACGAACGTCTGTACGACTTTAATAGTATTATATTGAAAAATTGAAACAAAAACACACATCAAAATGGATATCGATTTTCTTGTCACCTACCTCTGTCAGGATACAACTCGGCGAGCTCGGCATGCTCTTTCAGATGAACTTTCTTGGTGCCCGACGGCAAGACCGTGATGGTCATCCGCCGCGCATTTTCCTCGAGAGTCCATTGGTTCCAGAATTTTCGAAGGAACATTGACTGTGTCTGGTCTGGTCAGCCTGCGCAATTCGGATCAAGCCGATGCGATGGGGCGACGGTGGTGACTGGATAGAATATAGGAAGGACCGAATGCTGAAGTGGTACATGTTGGAGAAAGAAAAAGAACGAAGAAAAGAGATTGGGCATGGACATGAAAAAATACACGTGGATTATGTTTATGGGATAGTTTTGAAACTGAACTTGCAACGAAGCTTTAAAAAATTTCAATTGAAAGTCATGAGGAAGTTGTGACTCCTTTGAAATTGAGCCGACTAATTCTTAGGTCTTCCCCAGTTGTCTGCTGCACTTTGAGCATCCAGCGGAGGTCAACTTATTCTTAGACAATGAAAAGTGCAGTGTAGGGACAAGAAGACAAGTGAGCGTAGAATTTCCGAGTAAATTCTTTTGAGTAGATCGCGGGTTTTTGGATGATTCCCCGTCCCCACAGCCACCATATGCTGCGAATTATTCGCGCGGAAGGAAAAAGATGAGCTTGCTGAATTGGTGAGCCTTCTCCCACAAAAGTTCATGTAGTACTTGGCAGTAAAGTGAATAATTTCTGGTGCCCTATGGCTGGCCGCCAATAACACTCGATAAAGATTTAGTAGGTGGATGAACTTGACTCGAATTGAGTTCCGCATAAGGAACTAGAACGGGTCACGCTGACTCGGTTGATTGGGTTTTTTCGGTCGTGGTTCTAGAACCAACCGATATCTGGTGGAAAAGGAAGAAACCAAAGAAAAACACGAACTTTTTTGTTTCAGTTTCAGTCTCAGTTTCTGTTTCAGTTTCATAAATTTTTCACAAATTGTGGGGGTGTTTTGAAAATGTGAAAACGAAATAAGCAGTCAGTCAGTCAACCAGCCTGTTTGTGCTTCAAAAATAAGAGAAAAGTGAACCAAACTTGGAACTTTTACAAAAAACGGTTCCTTGCATGATTTAGGATGACTTTCTGGGCGATTCTGGCAAAACTTAGCAAAACTTGACTGACTACTCAAAAAAACTCGAAAAATTTTGAAAACTCAACATCAGAAAAAGTATCAAAATGAGAGTTCAGGATAGCGCGGCGCTCAAAAAAACATGAATAGTGGGGGTGGGTTTAAGCTGAAAAAGAGCGTTTCTCTGGTTGTCTGCTTGTTGATATCACCACAACAAGGGCGTGAAAATGTCAAAACCACGCAAAAAAGGAAAAGTTACATTTTGTTTAGAGATTCACATCCGCCGAGGCACCACCACCACCACCATCACCACCAAAGGGGGCGCCTCTCTTTTTCTATCTCTCTCACTCTTTTCTAGCGTTTTTCCCGAATTTCTTCTGAAGCCTTCCTTGACGATGGTAGTGATGGTAGTGGGAGACTAGTAAACTTGTAGTGGTCAACCACTTGGCCAATTTGAAGATTGGAGGAGTACAAGATGGAAGACTTGATACAAAGTTTTATCCTAGTCTTTGAAGTGGTGGTCGTGGTACAAGAAGGGGTAGAGGACCGACTAACCGGAGCAGGAGCAAAAAAAAAACAAATCCTTGCTAGCGGTCTGATGCTAGATGGCTAGGGGCGCCCGCGTAAGTTTTGGGACTCTTTTTCTCTCGGGCCAGCTTTGACCAAAAACGAAACATATGCTCGTAAACATAAATTAAACTTTTGAGAGGCGCCTCTCCCCCTCTTGCGCCAACACACTGCATACCCCGGATGCCTTTCTTTCATATCGGCACACGCCTCAATGTCACAAAACAAAAAGTCGGTGGTGTGTGTATCTCGAAACACACACACACACACACTCAACCAGTGTCAGGAAAAGCGAGAGCCGGCCGCACTGACAAGATGAGCCGTTCCAGGACAAATACGCGTGGTTCTCGAGGCTTCTCGCCTTCACTTGATTATCTCATTTTGAGGTCAAAGAGTGTGTAGAGTGTCAAAGTCGAAAGGACATGGACACACTTTTAGCAATTAGTTTTTTTCACTACGTCATTTGGAAAAGAAAAAAATTTGCACCTAACAATCCTAAAATCAGTTATCAAAATTAGCTGGAAAAGAATTCAAAGTATGCAACTCTCTGGAAAAGGTTACAAGTAAACTGAACGTTTGAAGATGGGAGAAATAGTAAATAAACATGTATGAAACGGAAGAGCAAAACGAACAAACATTTTCTCTTCTATATATCGAATAAAAAAGATTGAGATGAGATCCGCATTACTCGGCCATTCAATGCACAAAAAAAACCGACGGGTTCTTCTGGACGTCTTCATAACACAATTTTTATTGTGCAAGCGAGAAAGTGAACATTGCAATTGGGAGGATGCGTTGGGAAATGATTCAGATTCTTGTTTCATTCTTAGGAAGAGCAAAACTCTCAAAGAATGTCGAAATTTGAAACTTTTGTCAAAGACTATAAACTTTCACTATAAACTACCATATGTCTACATGAAATTCTATAGATTCTGTTGGGGGGTGAAAACAAGGAAAAAGTCAGTTGGATACGAAAGGATGACACGAGGATTTTCGGAAGAATGCTCATCTTAGGTTTCTTTTCTCTTTACAAATGTGACTGATTCGTATCGAATTACCTTAAGAATCTTCAAAGTCTCATGGCCAGTCTGAATTCTTCATCAGCTGTTTATGTTTTGCTTCTCATCTGTTTTTCTAAAGAAATCGTAATCTTATCTGGTCTGCAGCATTATTTTTTAGCTTCCAATTAGTTCAAAAAATAGAAAACGTTTGCAAAGTTTGTAAAAGTGATCTGAAAAGCTTCGGTTCTTTTTCGTTTTATTTTGTTGCCGTTTTGAAAAGCTTTGAACCTTGAAGCGACAAAAAGTGTTAGTTTCAAGTGTCGGTCAGGTTACTTGAGAAAAGATAATAAGAGGAGTAGGAGAAGACTTCAAAGAGCACAAAAAAGAACTTGGAGACAAATGAGAAATTGAGTAGACAGACAACGCGGCAGAATTGATGATATGAGTGAGGGCAATGAGGAACAAGCCAATTGGAATTAGAATTTTATATCGAATTTGAGTTTGAATTTGAATTTGAATTTAAAAAGCTTAGTATCTTCATCTATATCTCAATAAACTAAACATAATTATCCGTCCCCCTCGTCTTCTTGTTTTTCCGTTTCTTTGCTCTGTCCCAAGGCAATTTGTTTTAGTTTCTTCGCACTACACATTGGGACCCCCTAATTTGAATTGGAATTTGAATTTTGTTCGAATCTGGCTACTGGTTAACAATCACAGACGAGCAGGAAGTTTTCAACAAAAAAGTGCAAGAATCAAACCTTCAGTGATTTGTATCTGTCTGATACGTGGTCTCGGCGGTGGCGCTCGGATGGGTAACGGATTAAAAACAGCCCATCCGATCGGATTTTCGGCAGGGTCCACAGTTGTTGGTTGAAAATCCTGGATGATCTGGGTACCAATCCACGAGACAGGTGCTGGGGGCATCAGAAAGTTGTGATGTGAGTGATGGGCAGGTGATCCGCAAGAGTGTCCATATGTACTTCGTCGCCGGTCATGCCGAGTGGAGCCACGACGCTCGTCCATCAGATGGGCGCTTACCGATTGCAACATTTTGGGGATTCGGGAACCGGTGGTTTTGTCAAGGGAGTCTATATGAATGATGTTTCGTCATTTCTTTTGTGAGTGAGTTCGAGCTGAGAAAGCAAAAAGGGAACAACAACAAAATTATGGGAGGATTGATAAATGTGAAAAACGTGTTTTGGTTTTGGCGGTTTCGGTGGTTTCGGATGGGATGTTGATGCCTCCGAGCGGACGGAGGATCGCCATCCTACCACATCGCCACATCCCGTTTATGATGTTTCTTCTTCTCAACTCGAAACAAAAACATATACTCCCCTTATTCGTCGGGCCATATTCAACACGCTTTGACGTCGCTTTCTTTTGGTTCTTTCTTTCTCAATGACGATCTAACCAGAAGAAGGGAGAGCCTTGCCTAGCCACAACTGGTCTCATTTTTTGACCTCTTCCGCGTTGTGCTATTCTCTATTCCCCCATTCTCTCCTCGACTTTCATATTCAACAACTCCCCCGACGATCATTTTCGAAGGCATTGCCAAAATAAAGCGCCTCTTCTCACTCATCCACTTCCGTTTTGAGGCATGGATCATCATCGACAGCAATTTGTGACTTGCTCTCTGCTTTTATCACTATCAACATTCATCAACTTGACGTTCGTTCTTTTTGGAGTAGAATCATAACGACGACGACAGAACTTCTTGTTGAGCTCAGTTTTTTCCAAAAATTTTCAAACTTCTTGCAGTGGGACTCGTGTGTGGGAGATTGACGAGACAGGAAGAGGGGGTGTAATTAGAGCACAAAGGACGACAATTAAAGCTGAACAAAGTGAAAGACAACGTCGTTTTTTGAAGAACAAGAGGCGATTGGACTATGTGTGGTTTGGGGAAGTGCACTTAGAAAAAAGATTGCAACCAAGTTGAACTTTAACTCACCTATTTCAGCTGCTAGCACTGCTGCTGAGATTTTGAACGGAGCTGGCATATAGAAGACTATTTGTAAGCGAAGGTTCAACAAATTTGATATTTCAGTTTTTCAACAAACTACAACTACTACTACTTGTCAAGTTTTTGAAGAAAGGTAAACAGACAATGCATAAAATAATGAGATTATGTCTAGAAAAGAGCACGGATTTCATTTTCACAAAAAATATACAGAATCAAGATTTTGGAAAACTCAACTTACATGTACTTGGTGGTGGTCCAAATGGGGTGAATTGGAGTAAAAGCGGAGTTCTCGACACCGCAGGTACAGCCGCATTAGCCTTCCGAGCCTGATGAGCAAGTGCGGCAGCTAACGGATCGACTTGAATCAGCGACTCTCGGACACTTCGCAAAGCCCACGAGACGAATACGGTGGACCGAAATTCCATGTTTAAGGAAAATGAGAACAAATTGAGATAAACAAAATTTGAACAAAAATAAAACTGTCTTACATCAGGTGGTGGTTGCTTCTTTTTGCGTCGAAACTTGGACCTTTTTGACTTTTTGGCCGGAGAGCTCTTGATTTTCAGAGGTGCCATCTAGGATGACCTAACTGACGGCGGCGGGCCTGAGGGTCAGGTCAGCGGCACTCGTTTTCGCTAATCAAGTGACTATTATACGCTTGAATGAGTTGTGATGTATTGTCTCCCCTCTTCCCTTTCCCAGCCCCTTTCCCTCATCTCTACCACTGGAATTTGAATCTATTGGCGCGTGTTGCCAAATGCGTTGACGTATACTAACTACTTTTGGACATCTATTGTTTCCACGGGATGCACAACCAACTTGGCCCTCTCTTCCGTTTTCTTTTTCATTTATAATTCCTCTACAAACCGCTCGAACCACTCAATTGTGTTATTGTATCAAGAACATTACTTGAGAAAAACCTCAAACTCAAGAGGTCTTTTTTCAAAAGTATTTTTAGCATTCACCCACCACCATGACAGTAAATATTTTTTGGTTCGGTTTTCTGATTAAAACCTAAAGGGACAGTTAGTTAATTACCTTAAAGAATAAGCACATTCACAAAGTGTGAAAGATCAATTGGTCGATGTAGCCGTCGAGAAATAAATGGTTGGTGAAGAAGGGTTAGTTGAGGAATCGAAAAGAAACTTGCTTAGCTCCAAGACTCCGAAAGCGTTTTACATCGACGTCCCGCTGAGCCAGTCAGGTAGTGCGGCGGAGGTATTCAGAATAAGGGTATAGAAAATGAATAGTGGTGTTGCAGCAGAGAACGTTCCAATTAACTTTGGCCGTCTCTTGAAAGAGTCCATAGGAGAGAAATGATAGTAGAATGACGTTCAAGTGACGGGAAAAGGCAAGAAACGGAAGAAGAGCTGATGGCAAGCAGGATTAGTTTCAACCGACCGAGCCCGACCGGTCGGTTGGTTTCTCAGTTTCTCAGTTTTCCATAAAGGGCGCGACGACGTCTCCTTTTTTGTTAGTTGAAGCCCCGGGATTGAATGAATGTTGCAAGACAATCCCTTGAAATGGGACTCAAATGGGGTCATTCCTACCTGATAAATATTCAAAGTCAAAGTCAAATGCAAAGTCTTTCATAATAAATGGTGAAGATGACAGAGCAGCAGTATGTAGAAGACGGAATGAAGGGAAGTGAACAGGAGAAAGCTTTTTGAGAAGGAAGGCAGTTTTGAAAACAAATTAGGTGCATATTGCCAAGATTGAAGGACATGAACACCTGTTCGACTGAGTTCTGCTTGCGAATTCTCATAAAACGTTTTTGAAATGAGAAGATAGATTAGCACTTGTCAAGTTCTTTTACTTAGAATCTCACGCATTTTAGGTGTAGTGAAATGAAAATGAAAACCAAACTTTTACAATAGGGAAATACAAAAAACAAGAACTAACAGAAATTTAACAAGAAACACTTTCAAAGAAAAAAAATTGAATTTTGAACCACGTGGTGAATGAAAGAAAAATAGTAACCATTTGGTTGTGGATATCTGTTTACTAATCCCACACACAAACTGCTGAACTCCCAAAAACTTACGCCATTTATGTGGACCAAAAAGCAGGAAAGCACGAGATTTCTTGACAAATGTACAAATTCCGTATTAGTCCAACATAAACATTATGGGAGATGGGAAAAGTGACCATAGGTAGTTGACAAATGCCGTTTTTCCGGTCCAAGTAGGAAAGGTAAACTTACAATTCGACTCACCGGACCGCAGGACCACCCTTTCGGAAACGGTGACAAGTGTTGAGTATCGGCGGTTCGCATTCCGATTGCCAGAGACATTTAGAGGCGCCATTGTGTTGAGCACTTCGCAGACGGATCGCGATGGTCGACGTAATGGTGGTGGACAGGCGCCACGCGTTGCTGTTGCCATTTTTCGCACAATGTCAGCATCGCTTGCGATAAACACTGACATTCTGCTTGGGAAGAAGCGTCGGGGACGTATGGACCGGACCGCCGAACAACTTGCCGACCCGATGGGCCAATTGGCTTCAAAAGGGCAAAATACTTGATGGAAAAGGAATATTGACACTGGATAAGGTTAAAGAAAAGAGTGAGGAGGATTCCCTCCAGATGAGGTTTCAGGAAGTAACCAATATTTGCGTTTTCTTTCCTTTTTTCCTCCTCCTTGTTTGCTTTTGATTATCTGGAGTTTGCTTCGACACAAATTTTCCTGAAGTGGGTCGTAATAGTCCATTGTCCTTCTTCATCAGTCCCTCCTTTTCCACATGTTTCCCAAGAACTACTTCAAGTTTTGCTTCTCTCCTTTTTCCGTTATTACAATTCATTGTTTTTGTTATAAAAATAAATTAGGCTCTCTTTTCTGTTCCGGGGTGGGTGGAAAGTCAACATTCATAACAGTGTGGCATGGAGGAGGAAGAAGAGGGAGAAAGAACGGGGATTAGAATGTGAAACAGAGAAAACGAGCACCAAATAGACATAAACACTGACCTTGGTTGAGCAGAAGCAAAAGTTCGAGGGTGTCTTCCTGCGACAGCGGATAGTACCGCTTATGCGAGCGGTTACTGTGTTTTTTTGTGTTTGACGCCAGGATGTTCGCTTTCTAAAAGACACAAGATTTATGGAACAAAAACTTCAAGTGTTGGAGGTGAAGTTTAAGGATTATTTAAGAGTATTTTCAGAGTACTCTAACTGCAAAATATTGTTTTTCTTCAAAAAACTAGACTTGACTTCAATCAACTCCACATCCAACACTCATCACCATTAAAAAACTAAAGAAAACAAAGACAGAAACCAAATGTTAGAATGAACCACAGCGACAATCACACTCGGAATGCGGTTAATTCTGAACACCTACTCTATCCTGAAATACCTCTTCTTGACTGATTGAAGTGGCCAACGGGAGCATAGAATAGGCACGAGGCCTGTTACTTTGTGGTGTTCGTGTTCGGAAAAGACCCTGAAACATGAATTGTTACAATATAAACAACAAACCAATTTTTGCAATGGGGGAAAACAACTGGGGTGAAAATAGAAAGGTATAGATAGATCTACAACTGATTTGCTCTCTGCACTCATTTTTTGTTGAAAAAAAAACAAGAAAAAAGAGCAGAAAAGTGAAAAGTCATCTCAAGTTCATCAAAACTTCACTAGACCCCAGAGCTATCTCTGAAATGCTTATCATATCTTTTCCAAGCTCTTCTTTCCCCATTTTTCTCTCTGCCTTTTCAACTTTTTACGTTTCCTCCGGCAAAGAAGAACGCAAAACGAACCAGGAGCCATCGGAATCAGTGCTCGTCTGCTGCTGTCAAATTAACAACTGCGAGATGAGCGGACGAGCGAAATGTTTCAAAAGACACGGGGCCGACGACACAAAAAGAAAAGTGTTAAGACATTTGGATTGATTTATTAGCTTTGTCATTTCCCTCACTTTTTCTGTGTTGGGTGAGGCGGAGAGCCCATCAGAAACCAATCGGTGATTATATTGTGGGTGGGGGAGAAGTGGGAAGAATCGAAATTGGTGGCTTAATTTTGATGACCACAATACACAAAATGCAAGGAAAATAGCTATATTTATACATACAGCAACACTGGCTAAAAAGATGAGCATAATTTGGTATTCATTTCAGAACGGCATGCGGATAAGGTTACTTGTTTCATTTATGGACAAAGACATTTTAAAAAATGAAGAAAGATTCTGAGAGAGACTGGAGAATTCTTTCATAACTACTGGACTAGTGCAAAAAGTTTGAAGTGTTCATTTTTGCATGCTAAGCTCTCTTTTCTTCCTACCAAAGGTCGCGACCTGACCTCTAAAACCTTTCCTAAAACCGTGGATTACTGGAGGTTGCTGTTCTCCACTAGAAAAATGAAATCAAAAATCAGTGGACTCATTGGTTCCAAAATAACGCTGTATAGACAGTGTAAAAGGGCAAGTGTAGATTTTAGAAATCGGTCGACTGGTCTCAGTTGGAATAAGAAAACAACATGTTTGAGTAGCTAATCAGATTATGGAAAACGTTTTGAAATGTGCGGGATATGAGTGGGAGACGGAGAAAAGAAAGCTGAAGAACCCATAACATTAAGTTGGACATGACTAGGCCACCTCCACAAGAAATCGAAATCGTGGTCCAAAAAGAAACACTTTCATGTTTTCCGCTGTTTTCGTTTTTGTTTTTGTTTTGTATTGTGGTTGTGTATTTTTTCAATTTCAACTTTTTTCTTGCTAAAGTTGTTTTTTTTTCCTTTTCTAAAATCTCACTCACCGAACCGAAAAAACCACCTCCACTCCCTCCGCCACCTGTACTTCCACCTCCTGATAACGGAGGAGCCAATCCCAATTGAACTTCCGTATGAACATTCTGAGCATAATGCTGAACCACTAACGGTTGCATTATCAATTGATGTTGACCAGCAGATGATTGTAGTCTCCTCGGATGACCTTCTTTTTGCAGGTCTTTGGTCACCTGAAATTGAGATATTTTTCAAATTCAAATAGCAACGACTACTACAACCTCATCTTTTCTGTTTCCTACTTGCGCAACCCGTTTATTTGCCCTCCTACCTCATTGGCATCCACTTTCCGGTGGTTTCCTTCTCTCCCCCCGAGTGTTTCTGTTGCGCCCAGGCGCCTTTCTCTCCATCTTGTCTACCCGCTTCACATAGTCGCTTTTAACTGGCCGCGTGGCGCAATGGATAACGCGTCTGCCTACGGAGCAGAAGATTGCAGGTTCGAATCCTGCCGTGGTCGAAACTTTTTTGAATTGAGAAAGAAGCATTTTGATACAATTGCTTGACCACTTCAAGCATAAAATGGTAAAATTTCTTTTTGGTATTCACTTTAAAACTTTGATTTTATTCTTCATTTTTTTACTCTTCATTCAACGTATGTTTTCACTTTCTTCTCATTGCTGGCATTTTAAGACCGAGAAGTGACAGTTGAATGATAGCATCTTCACTACTTCGCACTCTCACTTGCCCCAAAAGAAGTTTTAAGATCTACAACTTTAAACTTCACATTTCTCAATGGCCGCGTGGCGCAATGGATAACGCGTCTGCCTACGGAGCAGAAGATTGTAGGTTCGAATCCTGCCGTGGTCGAAACTTTTTTTTAACAATTTAGAAAGTAATTATTGCATTGACATTCGCGCTAAATGCAACATTGCAATATCTTCAAAAAATTTGCAGAAAAAGACGCACCTGTGGGAAGACCATGATGATGTTGGTGCAAGTCGATGTGCAAACGGCTTGTGGCTGCAACGTAGTGAGAATGAAGTAGTGTCAAATTAAATGAAACTAGGAGAAGAGCGTCTCCGGCCGGAAGTTTGTTGGGAGGGCCCTCGTGGCCCCCGAAACGCAGGGAGAATTTACAAAAAGCAAAGAAACGAAAAGAAAGTACATCTTTTATGGCACAGGAACGAACATTGCAAACGTTGAAAAATTGTTAAAGCGCAAGAGGGGAGATGCAAGAAAAATGAGTTTTTGGAGGCCTAAAAACGAAAAACGTGGTCCTAAGGTCCGGGTCCAAAGTCCCGAGGCATTTTTTAACGAATTTCTTGAAAATGTCACAATCCGAATGACAAATTGTTATACTTCAAGAAAAATGAATACAGAATGAAGAACAGCATGATGTGAGAACAAAACAGAGAAAATTGCCTAGTGTTAGTATTTCTGTCGTGTTGATTGCACGGTTCTTCCCTTTTTTACTCAGTGTGTTCCTTTTTCTTTTTTTTGTTGTTGTTTTGCAACATTAAACGCAGGCAATAAATAAGAGAAACAAAAAGAAGATTTGGGGGTTTCGTAATCTAAGAATAGCTTGAGAACAGCACATATTTCAACCAAAAAACACAAGGCGCTCTGCAGACGGAGGACGAGACCCAGAATTGGAGTGTATTATTCGAGAAGAGGTCACCAAGTTTTTCGGAGCGTGTATAATGCACAAAACATTTCTGTATCATCACTGAGTCCCCGGGTCGAGCGTCGTGTGCTCTCCCCCGTTTTGAATTCCGACTTTAGCGCCCAGCTTGATTAGAAGAAGAAGATTGCGGCGGCGGCGAGTGGTGGTCGCAAGATGGGCGAAAAAAAACGGAAAAAGAGGAAAAGTTCGGTTCGCAGTGCTAAACAACAACAACAATAGAGAAGGCGAGTCTTTTTTGGGGATGGAGGGATGGGATAGTATCAGTGATCAATTTTTTCAGAAACGATTCTAGAAGCCATAGTAAACTAAGCAAATACACTTCTCACTTTGATTTATGAAGTGAACATAAGTTCAAAAGTTGTGTATTTTATCTGGGTTCCATTTGAATTTCGTTGTCTAGAAGGCATTTTTTGGAGCTTTGAAGTTGCAAAGCGCAACATTTGCATGAGCAATAAAATGAAGAAAATGCTCGAAAAACGAAACAAAACACCTTATCAAGATGTCGGCTTCACGAAAAAGAGAAACATTTTCGAATGGACTCTTGGGATTGGAAATGAGGGGTCACTCAACACTTCTAGATACCAACTGCCAGAATAAAACCGAATCGGTGTTTCAAAAAGTTCAAAGTTAGGGCGGCCGCCGGGCGGAAGGAAGAGCAAGAAAAAATGATAGAAACGGGTGGGGTGGGAAGAAGAAGAAGACGAAGAAGTTGAGTGAATGTCAAAAGAAGTTATTTGCATGTGCCGATCCTTGACATCTCCGAGACTCTTTTTCCTCTTCTTCTTCCTCCCGAAATGTTGCAAATACACTGGGTCGCGGCCGCCCGGGAAGGAAAAAAGGATTCTGATGAGAGCACTATCCATGACACTTTTTGCAGCAAGGATTGCCCTCCAATTCTCGGGAGCCGGTCAGCGGCCCGGATGGCAATAATCACCCTTGGGGTCTAGTGTGTTTGGTGCATTTTGTTGCATGCGGTTTGACAAGAAGGCAAAGAAGAAGAGAGAAGACGAAGATGTGTCAGTTTGTTGCGAGTTGCAGCTGACAAAAAAGAATAATGGCATTGGGCATGGAATATTTTCGTGTTAAGGAACTCGGCAATCTGTTCAGTTCCACACTCGTTTCTAGTCACGTGCCATGAGTCTGTCTTCTCGTCAAAGACTTATTGTTACACGCAAACGCCTCGTTTTCAGTTTTTTTCAGCTTTTCCGAAAAGAGGTTGGGGTCGGTCTGAGTTGGGTTTCGTGTTGGTTTGGTCTACTAGAGATTTGTTAGGAGGAGGAGGAGGGGTTCATTTCAACACACAACACCAAAACATGTTCGTTTTCCATTCTGAACCATCCAAGATTCAACTAGTGAAAGTTCACGTTATTTGCATAAATTGAGCTCTTTGTTCCGTTTTTATTGGGTATAAGATTCATTTTGGAGCTCCTTTTGATGTCATGTTTTAGATTCTGGTTTGAAATTAGCATATTATGTCGAACACTGACTTTCTCAAATTTATTCAGTTTAATTTTTTTGCAAAACAGTCACAAAGCAAAAAATGGAAAAAATGCTCAT
Organism: Caenorhabditis sp. 39 LS-2015; assembly: GCA_900536345.3. Classification (NCBI taxonomy): domain Eukaryota; kingdom Metazoa; phylum Nematoda; class Chromadorea; order Rhabditida; family Rhabditidae; genus Caenorhabditis; species Caenorhabditis waitukubuli. The sequence continues at coordinate 85,612 of LR563879.1, read as the reverse complement.
AAAATTGTTAAAAATTGCGGTACCAGTTTTTTTAGAAAAGTGATAACACGTTTTCTATCTCATTTTCAGATGAAGCAAGATGTGAAAATGATGAATGCCAGGACTCTCTCGTTTGCCGCCAGCACCTTTTTCCTCTCATTTGACGGCAGAATCAACAGAACATGTGCACCAACCAAACTAGTCAATCTCGAAGAAATTTGGTTCCCGGTGACATGGGCGAAAGGCAAATCCTCGTCGTCTTTGTATTCCAGCCATGCTCTACAGTATTCCGGACGTGGTCCCAACTTAATTTCAAATGCCATTTGTACCGGGATCTTTTGCGGGTGAGAGCGTGGACTTCCAGAGATAATACGGAGCAGTGGGAGGACGAATAAGTGCGCACAGACCCATGCCGAAACTGGATTACCCGGAAGAGCAAGGACTATGCGGCGCTTTCCATCAATAGTTCCATGAGCCAGTGTACAAGGAAGTCCAGGCTTCATCCAAACACGGCCAAATTCGATCTGAATAAGGAACAAACTAAAAATACATACCAAATGTTTTTACAATACCTTCATCCCAAGTCTATCCTGAAGTACATACTTCATATGGTCCTTCTCTCCCATGCTCACTCCTCCGGTTGTCACTATGATATCACTTGAACAGTTTCTCAATGCCTTTTCGATCACTTCCGGTCTGAAAATTAATTTTAACTGTAAGCAATATTCCTTTAGGCGTTACTTACTCATCTTTCAAGATATCACAAACTTCCGTGTCAAAGCTGTGTTCCTTGAGCAAAGCGTTAAGCTGAGGGGAGTTTGAGTCACGGATCATTCCAGTAGACATTGTTCCGGAGAACGTTGGAGAAACCAACTCATTTCCGGTGGAAAAAATTGAAACGGTCGGTTTTTTGTACACCTTAACCTCAAATCGACCGAATGCTGCAAGAATTCCAATTTCCGCAGAGCCGAGAACACGTCCAGTTTGAAGAAGGAGATCTCCTTTGCGGACTTCCGAACCTGGCAGTCTGAATAGAAAATCATAACATAATTGAGTTAAGAGCTTGTTGTACCTGATATCTTGTCCTTCTTTAATTGGCGTTTTAATGAAAATTATGAGTTCACGGTCTCCATCGGCCTCAACGATAAGAGTATCTTCGACTTGAATGACTGCATCGGCTGAAGGCGGAACCACAGCTCCAGTGCTAATTCGAACGCATTCTCCTGGTTGAAGCTGAATCTTTTGACATCAAAGTGTTACAGTTTAGTATTCCAACCTCATCCTCGTGAACAGTCCCGGCAGTTGACACTCCTACAACTTTTCTATCAATCATCCCATCTGCCGATCTCACTGCATAACCATCTTTGATTGAAGTATGAGTTTCTGGGCGATCCGTTGGCGCAACAATAGTTTCAGCCATGACACGACCTAAAATATCAATTGAGCGGTTCTCTTTTTCTGGATTTTTTAATTCTTTACCCAGAATATCCCGACTAAATGGAACGTTTTCCGTTGACATCTGAAAGGCAACCTTCCGAATGCACTCATCAGCCTCATCCATCGAAACAGCACGCCAGGGACTTTCACGGGGACGGTTCACAATTGAACTCATTATGCCTGCAAAAATAAGATGAACAAGCAACAAAAACGCAACAAACAGTTAAACAGTTGATGTAGAAGGAAAGGAGAAAAAAGAAGATGGTGGTTTGCACGGCACAGAAAAATCTCAACGAGAAAGGATGATAAATGGCATCGTAAAGGTTTCTTGATCTCTTTTTCCCCTTTCCTCCCGCAACAAATACAGAAGAAATTGAAATTTGTTACTGCAAAGTCTAGTGCAGAAAAGATCAATTGACCGTTACAAAAACCGGAAAACTTTTGAGAGGGTTAACAGAGAACCGCGCGAGAAATGAACAAAATAATAACAAGTAACAACAAGAGAGAACAGAGACGCAGCATGCGAAAGAAGAACTGCGTGGTGTTAGGGTCCTCGGACACACAAACACCTAGAGTGTTGTAAACTAGTCGTAAACAAACGCAATCATGTGTTACCTTGTCTATTGATCTTTGAAATAAGAAATAAGAAATTTTTTTCAAGAGGTCAATGTTAAGCAAAACCGTTAAAATAAAGATTTTATGACAAAATAAGTTAAGAGATCAGATCGCAAATTCAGTACATAAAGAAGAAAAAAATTATACTTTAGTATCCTCATTTTCTTTGACAGTCAAGTCCCATGATCCACTTCTGGAAGTTTCGTCTTCAGAAACCGGTGTAATCTTTCTCTTATCAGCTTCAATGTCAAGTTTGCCAGATCCTGCGTTTTTACCGGTACCCATTATGCCTTCAATCAGCATTTTCTCAAGTCTGAAACACATTTTATCATAATTTTCCTATTTCCAAAAAAATGACTCACTTCAAAGTTGGAACTTCAAACAGACAACTCCAAAAGAACGCGGCAATGTACGCAAGAGTAGTTGAAGGAATTGATGTGTAGGTGAACTAAAAAAAAAGAATTTTGTTTTCAGCTGATATCAAAGAATGAACTACTCACCACCTCCCACGCAGAAGTATAATGTAGTGGGCGACCGCCAATGTTGAGATAGTAGAAAAGTACAAACCAATGAACAATGTAGGCACAATAAGATAGCCGCCCAAAAGGTTGCCAGATAGGATGCGACATAAAGTTACTGATAGGTCCGCCCCATCCCATATGATTTGCGGACACTACCCACGCAATGAACAGTGCCCAGCCCAAACGATGGAAGTTGTAGAATGTGGCTCTAGTGAAAACACTCCAGTGCGATCCCTTATCGTAGTCGTAAGTGGCAAATAGACAGAAACCAGCAATCACAAATGCAACGATCCAGCCAGAAACTGCCAACGCCCAGTTCAATCTGACTTTTCTATTTCCATAAGTGGCGAGGAGGTATCCAGTTAGAATTCCGACTAGGTAAGGAGGGCATCGAACCCATGGTTTTTCATATGCAATTGTGAAGAACTTCATGACATCTCCGTTTCCGAACATGTCTGCGGGCAGGTCATTGATACTAAACAAAATATAAGTGGCGATTATGCTTCCAACGCATCCAGCAGTGATGAGTCCAGTTCCGGCGGCAAATGAAAAGTAGAAAGCAATCAGTATGACGGGGGCAACAAGATAGAGTTGGGTGTCCACAGCAAGGTACCATGTTGGAGCATAGCAACTCGGGTTATTATCGGCATTGAAATTGTTGATGTACAAAAGATTGCGCCACCAGGAAGTAGTACATCCTTCGGCTTGCATCGTTAGTTGATCTGAAACATATTGTATGTATTACACGTTTCCTTCAATTTGATGACTTACTCAATTCAGAAGCAGCAAATGGGCCTTGAATGTAAGGAGCGTAAACTGTGAAAAATCCGATGAAAATCATGATTGGAGGAGTGAGTCGAAGGTATCGGTGAACATAAAACATGATCCAAGTAATTGGATTTGAAACCATCCGTTTGCTGGGTTTGCTCTTGAAGAAAAGGTAAGCAACCACAATTCCAGATAGCACGAAGAAGGTGTCAACGGAGACGAAAGCGTTGAGTAGAAGATGGTTCCAGAACTGCTTTGGAAAGTTTATAACCGGCATGAACGTGTCGGAGAGAACCAAATAAATGAAAGAGTGCCCGGTGAGGACCCAGAGCATAGAGAAAAGTCGGATGCAGTCGAGGGATTTGATGAATCCAGGTTTCTGTTCTTTCACAGAAAGCAGGAGATCTGCATTTGTCCACAATGAAAATGCAAGAAGAACTTTCAGTAGGAAGATCTTTTCATTACTGCTCTTGATGCCAAATACAGTTTCCCGGATGTAATCCACAACCGTAGCTAGGAGGGCAATTGAAACCATGACAATCATAAAGATACTGAACACAATTCGTTGAAAACACTTGCTTCTGATTGAAAACAACTCACGTAAATCCCCAAAACGGCGTGTCTTTTTTGACATCATTCTTGACACAATATGCGGAACAAGCTGTGAAAGGGTATGGAGAAAGTTGATTGAAGATGTTTATCATATCCTGTTGGTCACAGGATTTTGGAAGACAAACTGCCAATCTGATTGGGAGCATTGACAAGGTGCTTGATGACGACGAACAAGAAGCATTTTTTCCAGGCCTCAGAAGTAGGTAGCAGTAGTTGGTGTCATATTTTTGACCGTTAACACGTTCGCATTCTTGGTAAGACCCATCGTAGAGAGTTGCCACTTCTAACATCCCCGGGACTGGGAAGTGACCGAAAGCATCGAGTTCTGAACAAAAACTATGTTTATTACGGTCAAAACATGGAAATTTACCTTGAATCGCATAAAAATTGTCTTCTAGGATTTTGACATCTTTCAGATTGCACTTACTCTTATCCAATAAGCATTCCTCACTGATATTGGCAATAATCTCAAGAGAGTTCATCCAAGTGTTACTGTCATTGAGACATTTCGGAGACAAATCGTGAAGTGGCTTTGGTTTGAAGACGTCTGTCCATCCGGCAGATACTGTCACTTCTCCAAAGGTCAGAAGTAAAACAAGGAAAGATAGCAGTCGTCGACTCATAATTGTTCAGCCATAAACCACGCTCAGTTGTCCTGGTACTTTTATACATCATCTGCCTCTTTACACCAGCGTCACTTTATTCTCAAACAACAATCTTTGATAAGTACAGGACGGGGCGATAAGCAGAACCGTGGTCTGAAGCGCATTGAATCACTGTGTGTGGGTGATGGTTCGTTGTGTGACTTGTGAGCACAAATTGCACGGAGAAGGTGGTGTAAATCATGAGGAGAAGAGCATCAGAAGCGACGATGAAGTGATTATGGGTTCGAAGTACGGTTTTTGGCAGCAAAGAACTGGAAGGCTACAAGAATATAGTTTCCTGGAAAATGAACCCGTTGGAGTTGCTGTTGCAAATGTGATTTGTAGCTGCTTTTTATAAGTAATCGGGTATATTGTATGCAAAAATTAATACTTTGAACAGCAAAAAGAAACTTGGGCTGTTGAGTTTATGGGTTATAATGCATGATTGTCAATTTAAAGTTTTTTTAGTAGGACTTTGACCTTTAGAACTGTATTATAACATTCCTACTTCTGTGTACCCGTCCATTTTAGGAACCCGCTGACAAAATCACTTCTACATGTTCAGTATCAATTCCGATTCGATCTACATGGTTTATAGCCATAATAAAGCATAGTTTATGTGCTGCTTCCATAGACAGCTATCAGTTGTGATGAATCGGACTCGGAAACACATTATGATGTCAATGATAACTGACGCCGATCTTTTGAAACCATACTGTACTATCATTGAACAAAATTTTTTGAATGATAAGGTTACCGTGTTGGTGTATTCGCGTGCTTTTTTACTTTATTGCTACTCACTAATCAAAATAAATATTGGATTGCAATTCACAAAAGCCAAATAAATAGACAGAAGAGAAGAGGACGGTAAGTAAGGAAACAGGTTTTGGGGCTACTCAAAACCTTTCTACGCTCATTATTCCAGGTTTGATGGTTTCACAGAAAAATATTGATATATCAAGTAATATCTAAACTGAGTTTGTTTTTTGGATGGGATGAGATGGGATGGGAATTGGCAGAAATGTAGTGGAGAACGGAATTAAAGTAGGAAAACGGAACATTGAGTCAGGACAGGTAAGACAATAGGTCACAGTGATTGGGAAACATTAAGTAAAATGAGATTCGGTTCCATGACAAGACGGACAACTGACATTTAGCAAATGAGATCTGGATAGTCGTGGGTGAGAGCTTTCGGCATCTTGGCCTCCTTGAAGAGCTGGAAGAAGTACTTCTGGATGATGACCACGATCTTGTCTCCGCTCTTCAACTCAACGTAGACCAATACGCCGTCAAAGAAGTTGAGTGGGAGAGAACCGCTGAAAAAATATCAAGTAAACTTCATTTGAAGCTGAGGATTCTTACTTTATCTCTTTGTAGACGATATCTGATGCATACTCCTTGCAATCGATGCCAGCAAGGACCACTTCTGGGTCCCAGTGCCCCTGGAAGTTGTCCATGATGGCCATGAAACTGTCCGCCACTGTACCAACAGCAACTCTTTGCTGAAAGCAAAATAGGTAAATTTAAAGTAATTAAAATTCTGGAATCACCTTGAGGTAAGCATTGAGTCCCTCGGAAGTGATGCAGTTGGAGCTGATTTCAAAGTTCATTGCCTCCAGAGTCAAAATCTCCGAGTCGCTGATGTTGGAGTGGCCAACAAGTTTCAAGTTTTGAGCAGTTCTCACTTGCTCCAAATCGGCAATGCCAAAGTACTCGTCATGGCACAACACTGTTAGTTTAACCAGCGGGCATTTGTGGAGCTTAATGAATTCAACCACGTTCTGATACGAGTCCATGATAACGGTGAGATTTGCGGCCGTGAGTGTGTTGCAGAATCCACCCAATTCCACCTCGCCCATCTGCAAAGCCGATATTCAATCTCCATTTGTGGCATTTTAATTATTGACTGTGCTATTTCCATTTTGGGCCTCAATTCCCCATTAATCCGCTTACCTGCTCAGTTCGGTTGCTTGCAAACACCGACTTTACAACCTTCAAGTTGAGCTTGAGCGCGTTGCGCAGCTCCTCTGTAGCCATGTTGCGATTGCGAAACAGCGTGTTGCTAGATGTTCCCATGTGCACGGTGGCATCTCCATCGTGACGAATGAGAATGCTGTCGTCTCTCTCGCTGAACTCCATTTTGAAATCGTCGATTTGCAGGGTGTACTTCTAAAAAAAAAATTTAAGAATTGGAAGTTCACTAGAATCCAACGTTTTTGTAGGTGCTGTCTTTAAGTTCATGGTAGAACTGCAGCTGAGAAGCTGTCTCCCTTCCATCCTTATACTTTAGAAGAGAGTCGACTGGATTCTGAGCCAATTCCTCGACTGGAGTAGTTTGGTCAACGTAGAGATGGTCACACAACACCCGGTTTCGCGATCTGAAGTTGATGCGATAGTGGATCGCTGGATCGTCTTCATCGTCGTGATCATCTGGATTGTTCTCCGGGCGCGCCTCATTCTCCTTATCTTCCTCGGCAACTGGCACCACTGCATCTGTATCTGTCTCACGTTTCTCCTCATTAGCAACCTCCGATGCGACAACTATCTCCAATTGCCTCTCGTCAGCATCCTCATTTAACTCTGTGCCCTCTGACATTGAGTCATCCGAGATTATCTCCTCCGAATTGTTGCCGTTAGCTGCAACCTCCGCGATTTGAACATGTGTCACGATATCATCAACCGCGGTGACGATGAGCACTGGCACTGTTGGGGTTCTGCTCCCATTTTGACGGTTGGTTTGAGCGGCATCCATTGTTGAAGTTCAGAAGCTCCTGGAAGGAGAAAGAATGTAAAATGAGAAAAAGAAAGAGAAAGACAAAGACAAAAAAGAGAACAGGAAGAGTCAAAGAGTCAAAAGAGAGAACAATTTGTGTGAATGAGCTGCCGGCGGCTTTGTTGCAGTTCTAGAAACAAACAGACACGGCGTTCGAGAAAGGCGGGAAGAGCGGAAAGAAAAAGGGTTAGTATGCAAGGAGCCTTCAAAAGAAACCCGGCCCATCGGCTCTTCTCTTCTTCATGCCATCAGCGTCCGCCTCCTCATTTTGCATGTCTAAAAGCGGAGAAACTGCCCTGGCAAAAAAGGGCCCCGTATATTTTGAATGAAGCATCACGCTCAAATTAAAGGGGAAAAAAGGCCAGTCGAAAAAGAAAACGGGCCCGAAACGTAGTTGTCACAGCATTTTTTTCAATATTGCTTGACATAAAGTGCCCCCGCATTAAATAGATCGCGCCCAAGTAGACGAGACGATGAAAAATGAATAATACTAATGAAGAAATTTCCGTTTTTGGTGTGTCTATGGTGCATTGCATTGTGAGCGGAATTGTTGATTGGGAAGGCAAGAAAGAAGGAAGGACGAATAACCAAACGGAGGAAAGAATACGGGAGAAGTGGGAGGGGCCGATGAATGCATCGTCTTCTTTTGGCGTTGAAACCCTGAAGACTTTGAGAATTAGGTTGATGCAAAGACTCCAGCTCCAATGCGGTGAATCAGAAGCATCAGAAGTGTCAGAAGCGAGGACAACAAATTCGATAATCTGTTTACCGCGTTTGTCCTTCTCCGTCTTCTCTTTCTTCTTCTTTTCTGCTTCTGGTTCTGGTGATGATGATGACGACAATGACTACGATACAAAAGTACATTTTAGTGCGTGACTGGGGTTTAGTTTGGGCCACAATCCACGAGAATTCCCTCTTGAGACATAGAAGTGTGGTGAGAGTGCATGATGGGGGAAAGAGAAGAAGATTAAAGAAGTTCGGGTTTAGGAAGTTTGAGTTGGGGTCATACTGCTCCAGAAGAACAATGTAGTTGTCTTCCGGTGTGACGTAGACAGGTGTCGAATGGTGGAATGTGATACGCATTAGGTATGCAATCGTCGTGTACCTAATCAGCTTCAGGTTTCTGTTTTGATGTGCTTGGCACGGAAAGGCTAAACACCGGCTTAATTCCAGATAATTAGTAAGAATATTGGTTTGCAGAAGTTTTCAGATCTTAAAAGGGAATCTCTAAACTGCACTCTAGGAAAACCTAAGAATGACACGCAGATGCCAAAAACTTGAGTTTTTCTTGTTTTCTGGTGCTTTGGGATTATGGTAGAGCTTCGCTAAGATCGTGCACTTGAAGTCAGTCTCAGCATAAAGCTACTAACGAGGGAATCGAGAGAATTTTTCCTAGAGCCATAAGTCGTAAACCAATGACAGAATCGTGAGGCTTTTACGACTGGCGCTGGTCTTATGACATGACAGGTAAGCAAAATTAGAATATGAATTATGTTGTAGTCCTTGGCCAGATTGGTATGGCGACTAGACGAAATCATGGGGTACGAGTAGGACTACGGCTCCAAATTTATGACTTTCTTTCGAAAACCTTCAAAACCCAGGAATACTAGGAATATGTATTACGGGCATGCAGCGGCTTTGTTGTGGTCGAAAGAAAAAGGAAAACGAGGGCGTGGAAAGGAGGAGCGGGAGGATAGGGGAGCCCTGGGACAGACGCCTCTGTAGATGTCTATCTAGAAGGATTACCAAAAAAAAAAGAACCTTCTTGACGAGAGCAACCCTTTCACACAAGATTGATGAACCAGAAAGTGTGAGCTGGTTGTGGTGATGGTGCCCAGTGGCGCGGCGGCGGAAAGAGTTCATTTAAAAAGTGCATCGGATTGATGAAAGACGGCACGGAATGCCAGCGGAGGAATGAAATGGGTAGCGGGCGAAGCGAGGTTAGGAGAGTGAGGGGTAAGGCGGGGCAGACAGGCCGCGTGGGATTTTTTGGGTAAAGTTTTGCTCTTTAATTATTCTAAGAGACTAAAAGAATATGTCGTCGCCTGGGAAAGTGGTGATGTGTGTAGAATGAGGAAGAATGTATGTATGTAGTAGTTGCATACTGCTCCCCAAAACTCATAAATCGCAGTGAGTGACAGATTTTGAAATCATGGGTTCGAGTAGTGCTGCTATTCATCAGCGGAAAAGTAACGTGAAATAAAGTATGGAAAACAAGGCAATGATTCAGAAGTTTGAACAGCCGACCGACGCTGCCACTCACCGCGCTCAACTCGACCAACATTTCGCAATGCTATGCACGCTGCACTTTTCAAGTTGCTCGATGGCTTTGACTTCTCAAAACAAAGCGCATTCCAACTAACAGCCCTATTGACATTTCCTGTATGCGTGATGGGCAAATGGAGACAAGAGTAGGAAGGCATCAGCTCACATTGGGACTATGAAAAGGACAAGGCCAATTGTCCAAAAAAAACAGAAGAAGGAAGAAAGGAAAGAAAAAAGAACGGAGGGGAAATACCGAGAGAAATGAGGGAGAGGGGGAAGTGGAAACGATTAACGGTCGGCGGTCGGAGCCCCCGCGCCAGAGGGCATAATCCATCTGGCGACTGGTGCCCAGGATCTACAATTACTCCTCGCCTCTCCGGACGGGGCCGCCAGTCGCCAAGGCGGAGGAGGAAGCGCCGAGGAGATGGAGAAGGAGGCGCGACGACCTTGAGTCCCAAATTGAGGATACTAGAGGCTACCATTAATCTTTCAGAGGTGGTCGTAAAAAACGGGCATGCAGAAGTAACAGAAATTGCACACACACACACACACAAACGCCCGTTCGCTCCGTTCTAACTAGGGGGTGCACCTTTTGTGCCGGCCAGCAATAAGGTTGAGACAAACTGAATAGAAATGGAATTCTAAGCAAAACGAAACACCTGGGCGACGAACACGTGCGTGACAGACAAGCCTTGAACAAAGAAGATTTAAAAAAAGCACTTTTAGGGTTGTCATCAGACCTATTCAGTAAAAGGATAACTATGGTTCTTGTCAAATGCAAATTCTAGTGAACTATTTTCATTTACTACACAGTTCGTAAATTTGTTCCTAATTCCAAAGTCTGTTCACCGAAGGGATCAAAGACCACGCGGACCTCCCTCTAAAACCTCAAGCCTCTCAGTAATCGTCACCGTTAGGGGTCGCCGGTTGATGAGATGATGAGGTAGGATAGGTAGGTCCAGTCACTTTTTACACCACTCGACTATCCGATCCAAACACAATTACTTGCTGTCCGCCGTCTCCTAGTTTTTTTTGCCGTACTCACTCACTTCCGATATATATCATTTGCCCAGTTCGTCTGTCCCCCCAACCTTTCCTCCTCTTTTCCCAAATTCGGACCGACCACGAATTCCGAATAATTGCTGTTTTGGCTAGGGCCGCGTCGCTCCGCGCACCGCTGACACAGAAAAACGGGCACGTAGAGTGGCTGGGATCGTTCGAAAGTTTGTAAACAATTTGGGAACCACAGAAAAGAAAACTTCAATGCAATGCCTGTTTCCCTCTCCTAAAAGGTTTTTTCACTAAATTTACGACTTTTGAAAATCGTTTTGAAAGTCTCATTCTCACATAAATCACAAGGCAACGTTCGCGATCTGATTTTTCAAACTTTTCAGCAAAACTTTTTCTGAATAGAACGTTTTTGCACCGCACCCATTTCTAATCAAAAAATATAAGACGATGATTGCCCCGCATTTTCTGCGAATCGCATTCGGATTTGCAAATGAATTCTTCGCGTCTCATTGTCATTGTCTTTTTGCTTTGATTCTTGCTCCCCGCGAACTCACCAAAAAACAGAAGACGCGATCTCGATTTGTGTTCTCCTACAATTTGGAATAGTAGCTCGAGAATCGCAAAGTGAAAATTCTGTGACGAATGAGCGACAAAATTCGTATAGCCGTTGAAAGGGGAGGGATATGAAGAGGAGGAAAGTGAAAAATACGGGCGAAAGCGCGTGAGGGACAGTCCCTTGACGACGACGGCGGTGACGAACTCAATTAGAGCCTTTTTCTGTGGAATGTTGGGAGTGGGAATGGGTGAGAGAAATGAAAAAGACGAAGAGGAAAAGAAGCTGTGACGTTTTTGCACGTGGTTAGATCTATATCTGATTGCGGGATTATATGATACAGACAACAACAATGAGAATTAAAAGTTGACATCATCATTCTACTAATTTTGGTTTTAATTAACAGAATTGCGTCAGAAAATCGTGGGTTTGACTATAATGAGAACGTTGGGAAAACATATTGGCAGTCAGTCTCAATAGAAACGTCTGGATGTCTAAAAGATGCACAACATTTTCTTATCACCGAAATGTGGCAGACCTCAACACCTTAACACTTTTAGGGGGACGACGGCGCTGATAAGGTTCGAGTTTGTTGCAGAAATCAAAAGTTGTGTGTTGTGAAACGAATGGTTTCCTCGGTCGCATTACACTTAGAATGTCAGCCTCCTGTAGACAGTTTGGAAGGAGGAAAGTTTCGAAACATGATAAATGAGGAATTGTGTGCGCTAACTGAGTCAGCGAGCAGCGAAATTTCCAATTGACACCTTTGGTGACAGTTGTTCTTTGTGTGCACGCGATAAGGCCTTTTTTTGTATGTATAATTCTCATAAACTAGAAATTCCAGGCACGCAAGATTCTGTGAGCAAAATTGGAAAAATGATCACATATGGGTCGAATAAGCCCTTGAAAACAAGAGGGGGATAATGAGGTAATGTGACACTGTCAAGTGTTACGAAATGTGACCATAGCAAAAGTTTCTGCTCAATTACCCGGAATAGATCTTAGAAATGGAATAGCTCTTGACTTCAAGCTAATGAATAAACGCTGATGGTGTTTTGCTTTTTGTGGTTTGACTCCGACGGGTGTGCAGTGCGTTCTTATGGTTTTCGATCACTTTGCGAACGTCATATTCCCACGAATCCGCATGGATACGTGCAATAGGGCCAGCAAAAGAAAAAGAACCTCAGGGAATACGAACCAGCAAATCAAAAATATTTTCAAGCAAGAATAAGGTTGGTTGGAACGATGGAAGTGAGGATGAAAACGAGGAAGTGGTTTTCGAACAACTTGCGTCAAACGGGAATGGAAACTGACAATTAGAGACGGATGGTGTCTGTAAATAAGCTACGTGGGATTGATCAACTGACAATTTCATTCGTTTACAGATAATAATCACCCGACGGGGACTTATACTTCACTCGACGCACCATGCAAAAAAGAATGGGCCGAACCGGGGATTGAACCCGGGACCTCTCGCACCCAAAGCGAGAATCATACCACTAGACCATTCGGCCGTGTTTTTCAAATGACAAAGATGAAAATATATGTTACACAGTGTTCAGCATCATCTCATTGTTCATTTCATGTTTGACATGTCGCACTTGCGTCAAAAACGAGAAATGTTGCTGGCTATTTGCCTGTGAAAAGCTATGATTCACATGATAGGTGTGGAAAGAAATAATGCGTTGAATTGTTTATATTTGAATGATATTGTCAGAGGTTGGAAATAGAAGAGTTGACTATAGATCAGATTGAAATTGAGTGTTGAAAAGCAAGAATTACTTCAAAATCCTGGGAAAATTTCAACATTTTCGATTGTTTTTTACATATCCTGAACATCCTGATCTTTGAAGCTCTAAATAGATATCGTATTTTAATGGTAGCTTCCTGTTTTCCAAGGCTTTATTATTCCCTTTGTCAGTCTTGTCTTTGACTTCTCAGTGACTCTCTTCACACGTTCCACTTTCTCATCTGTTTTTCAGCGGAATTTTACCGTACATTTTGGGTAATTTCCTTTAAGCTTCTGATAAACACTCTGTTATTCTCCAGTTCCCATTGATATATTTATGTTCAAATATGTCACAATATGCGATCAAGTTGAAATGAAAATGAGGGAGGAGGAGTCAGAGTTTCGGGGGGTTTGGGGAGGAAAGGAACCGAAAATAAACAAAAACGAAGAAGGGGATCATCTACGACCAGTAACCACTACTTGATATACAAATATTGCAAAATGGTAATGCAAACGGTTTGAGGGAAGGGATATAATGTGACAAAAAAAGGATTAGACAAACAATTTAAAAAAAAGGTGCAGCGATGTTGCTCAACAAAATTTTACAAGTTTTAGATTCGAAACATTTCTATCCAGAAATGCGCAGTAATGATAGGCAATTAAAGAGAAAATGGTTTGGGGGAATCACAAAAACGATGAGGTTGCCGATAAGCTTTTTACAAGATTTTGATTTTTTTTTCTCTTAACTTAAAATTAAACATTAAGATTTAAAAACGTTTGGTAAAGTTAAGGCCATCCGAAGTATCTATAAGACGGAACAAGCTAGAGATGAATAAGAAATTATAAAACAGGACCAATAACACGAAAAATGGTTGGATGGGTGGATGGGATGGCGTGAAGTGATTGGTGTACAAAGTGAAGGGGTTTAGGGAGAGGATGGAGGAGTCGAGTCGTCGCTGGCAGAGTTGGCCAATTGAGCCTCTTCCTCGTCTTGTTCGTCTTGCTCGGTGAGAATGTCCTCAGCCGAATGTTGCCAGTTGCGCCAACCGATTTGTTCTGGAACTTTGAAGAATTAAATAAGTCCCTCATATATGAGTGATTAGAAGTTTAAATTTTCTAGTGCTTCCAACCAGCAAGACTAAGATCCCTAGAATAATATAAAATGCCATCCTGTTTCCGACAGCTGAAAAAACGTTTCTGTTGCTCTACGTTTTACTTTTCAATTCCGGAAGTCACATTCTCAGTGAAATCTGTTTCTAACATAAAAAGAAATAAAAATAGAAATAGAAATAGAAAGAGCTCACCATTCTCAAGCAACTCGATAGTATCCAGGAATTTGTTTCCGTTGAAGCCTCCGATGCAGAAAATGACGTTTCCGGCGGTGACCACGGCGTGGGTGTTGGCTCTGAAAATAGATTCTTTCTCTCTCAAATTCCCGAAATTCTCGTGATTTTTATTTTCCTACCTAGTAGTCGTCAAAGTTGGTCCAACGCGCCATTGAGACGATGGGCTGTCGAGAATTTCAACAGTGTCCAGAGATTGGGTTCCGTCGTGTCCTCCAATGACGTAGAGAACATCACGGACGACGGCGACGGCGCAACCACGACGAGCTTGACGGAGTTTTGGAAGTTGACGCCAGCCGTTTATCTTAATGTCGAATGCCTCAACAGAGTCCATGCAGTTCCAACGATCGCATCCTCCAACGGCGACAATGAGTCCTCTCCAAGTGCACACTCCAGCTTGGTATCTGGCTTGGTCCATTGGAGCGGTGGATTCCCATTCGTTTGTGGTGGTGTCATAGCGTTCACACTCCTTGAGCACTTTCTGGTCACACGAGCCACCAATGCAGTAAACGTAATTGTCAAGGGTGGCACATCCATTATGGCAACGAGCGGTTTGGAGAGAAGCAATTGGAGTCCAGGTGTCGGCCTTCGGGTCGAAGACTTCACAGCTTTTCAAGTCATTGTTTCCGTTACTTCCGGCGACCGCGTAGACCTTTCCGCCAAGAACAGTGCAGTCGAAACGACCTCTTTCCGTCTTCATGTTGGCCATTTTCCTCCATTTTCCGGTGACCACGTCGTATTCCTCAACGCTTTTGAGGCACTCTCCTCGATCGTATCCTCCTGCAACCGAGCAAGATTCTTATTGATAATGCTTCTATTTGTGGTCATTTGTGAATTCCAATGTATTCTCTTTAACACATGCATACACTCACCACAAACATAGATTTTTCCATTCAAAAACGAGGCGCCCATGGAACAGCGGGGTGCGCCCATGCACGCCAGTGGTTTCTGCTGCTTTCCGGTGCACGAAATCAGGCGGGAGAGCAGGGCGACTTTTTGAGCGTCCATAGAGCATGGCTCGCGTTTGGGACGGAGAAGTTCTTCGTTGTCAGTGAGCTGAAGACTGAGAACACAGAGACGGCGGTAGAGAACGCAAAGAGCAACCCAGTACTGCGCTGAAAGAAATTTCTGTTGAAAGATGAAACATTTGGAATATGACTTACGGGCAGTACGATGAGTGGCAATAAGTCGAGTCTCAATAGTGTCCTGTGGGTCAGAGTCATCAGTTCCAGCGGATTCCAAACTTTCATTGGAAGCATTCATGTTGGGAAGACGGGAAGCATTCAGACGGACTGGAACAGCTCCATTCACACGATGCTGGACAACCGATGTGATAATTGGCTCTTGGACAGTCAATGCTTTGGCAACATCTTTGCGGTCTTTTCCGGATTTTTTGTAATCCTGAATGATGTCACAGCTTCCAACTGACGAGCGCTCGTCCATCTCGAGACAGTCCGCCAGGTGGTTTTCCTCCATGTACAAGATGTGCGTCTGGAATGTTTTTTTTTGAAACCGTATTTTCCCCATTTTCCTGGATACCTTGCAAGTGAGAATGTCAATCGAGTGTTCCGCGCGGTCGTGTGGCATATTTTGGAAGTAGAACAGGGCCATTTCCGCCAATCCACCATTGTTGTTCGCTTGGTTTGCAATTTTTCCATCCTCCGCCGGAACGATGATTCTGACCTAAAAAATCATTGAGATTGTTTCTGGGAAACCGCAAAATATTTCATTGACAGAAAGAAGAATTGATTTGATCTGATCAGACCACAAACGTCTTTGAACCAAGATCGTCATCCTTTGCCGAAGTTTTGCACGCCAAGCATGCAAAACTTCGGCCACGGCCACGGTTACGTGCCGTCGCAAAGAGACCACTCGAAACGTTTATTTATTCTAGTGACTGTTGCGAAATTGTGCGAGAGACAGAGCTGACTGGAAGAAACACCACAGTCGGTCGCACTTTTATTTTCACAGTCTATTTTCGTACAAAAGTGCATGTACACCAAAATTGCACACGTTTTCTGCCATTTTCTGACCTGGATAACGGGCAATTGAGTGAACTCTTTAGAGTTGTTGGCAATGCTGTCAAAGTTGTCAATGATGAACTGATCGACTTTGTCCATCAGGAACGTGTCATTGTGGAAGTTGGCTTGACGGCGAACACCTGGAAATCAGGTGTCCGTTTAATATCTCTTAAGAGCAACTACTAACCAATGCAGTTGGTCAGTTGCAAGTTGTCAGCCAGGTAAGCTGCGCATGCCTTGATCACCGGACTCATCTGCAGAGCATAGGCCGTTTTGTAAAGCTCGGCCACTTTACGAGAGCTGATTTCCAAGCTGAAATTTAATTTTTTGTTGTTGTTTTTTTTGCCTCTATTTTGTATTCATGGGATCAATCATTCAAAAACAAAGGTCACTTTTTGCAAATCAATCTCAAATTAGATACAGAAATTTTTCTTTCGGTTGTCCGCTTATCTGATAACGGGTAGTATCAAATTAGCAATTCATGTGAACATGGCGTGCGTGTCATTGACAGATAAGACAACATACTTGGCGGTGTAGGCAAAGTTGACCAGCGCCTCAAAACATTCATAGTCCGTTTGCGAGAACTCGAAGAATGTGTTCGACTTGCGTGTTCCTGGAGCACCACCAGCAGCACCTGCACCAGCGGCGGCGACGATGGCAGTACCATTTCCATTAGCAGTTCCGTTGGTGTGACCGTTTCCATTAGTTGGGCTGTTGGTTGCGGACTTCTCTGAAAAAATTGTGGTCACAAATTTGTGTTTCTCAGTTAGATAATTACCATCTTTATTGTCCTGCTCATCAGCGGTGAACATGTCCATCATAGCTGGCGACACGGCAGCCAACACGACTTTATGGACAAAAATCTCACGTTCCTTGACAAAAAGCACAGTATCACACAGCTCGCGGTTTCTGCGGAACGTATTCAACCGGTCCAGCAAGTCGTTCTAAATTGGAACCGTTGACTTGTTTGATTCATGCTATTTTTAGAACTTCAAGCGACAGGTTTCAAAAACTCTCAAGTTTTTTTTTTCTCGAAATCTTTGAAATTTGAAACTTTGACACGCCATGTCAAATGGACCCACGCCACGTGTTGTTGCGTGTAAAGTGTGGTGTGCCATGAGTTGTGCACTTTTAGTATCCTTGCTCAGATTTTCAAAAAGAAAGCTCAAAAAACGTACCTTGATGCTGACGTCGCGGAGAACGAGCGTATAGGCTTCCTGTTCGTCGAGAGCCTCATTTCCCCAATTGTCCGTCTCATCGGCACGCATCGACACCGCCGAACGGGTGCGCTTTGGAATCAAAGTCAACACATCGGACTGCAACAAAACGGTTTAATGTTTTATTGAGAATCTAAACTGTACCTTTGGAGACGTTTTTTCGATGTCAAAATCCACGACGCCCGCGATCTTTGGACGGTCTTCGGAAATGCTCAGAGACATTTTTGAAGGAGGATTGGTGTGGAGAGACAAAGTTGAAGGACTGGTTGGTTTTAGAGACCAAAGAAGAGCCGAGGCTGCAAAATGATAGAATTAAAAGCTATTGGAAAGGAAGAAAGAGAGACAATGAAAATGGATGGAATAAGAAAGCTGTAAGAAGGAGTCGAATAGAATGCAACACAACAAAATTCGTCTTAGGATGGGATGAGATGCTCTGCTACTAACCCCCCCCCTTTTCCATACTACTGCAAAACTAACTCACGTGGCTTGGTCAAATTCGCGCTATTTTCCTCATTGCGCTAGGGCTCTTCTCTGTGGCTCGGGACGGGACGAGTGAGTGTGCGTGTGTGGGCCTCTTTTGCCCCGCGAGCCACTCTTTTTCTCTCTTTTGCGGTCTATGGCGCCATCGGGCCCCTTTTTGTGCTGTATTCTAACGTCGTCTCTTGGCTCCTCGTCACCCTCCGTTTTAGAAACATACCCTCTCTTCCACCCTCACATTTGCTTTTTGGCTGTTTTTTTCAGGATATTGACATACATACATATGGAGGAAAGAGAAAACCGATAGATGATTGAGAATTTATGTGGGTGGAGAAGTGAAAACGGGACGGATGTAGACAGCTGAATTCCTTGACTCAAATGCACCCAGGAAATGGGGATAGAATCAATTTCTTTTTTTGTTTCCATTTTCATTTCCGTTTCCGGTTTGGAATACCTTGTTTTTCTTTTTCTAGAGGACATGTAACAAAATCGAGTCACAGAGCTGAGCAAATTGACAATGGGTACTGTAAAAAGCGAGTTGGCGGCCGTCCAAGTACCGCCGAGCGGGCCAAAAACCGAACATGTGACCGTTTTCGAAATATTTGCGGAAGAATAAGCTGGTCGCTGACCAAAGTCTGCCAAAAGCGAACGCGTCATGAGAACCTCTCAATTTTTGTCGAGAGTTTGCAGGGATTCTATGCTTTGTTCGCTTCACTTTCCATTCAAATCTATGGAAATGAGCATGAGAATTCTATATTTATGAATGAATTGAAGGTTCGTCATGTACCAGTTGGTTTGTTTTTTTTCTTTCTATTTTTCTATTTCCAATGTTCCTAGCTCTCAGCTCCTAGTCCTCTTAGATTCCGGTCTTGCTTTTGTTTTTTCTTAGGTGCCTGGCTTTCAAATGCGGGTTTCTTTCCCTCCAAGTGAATGAAATTCTCATTTCCATCGGGAAACGTGGCACACAAAAACAGAGAGAAAATGGGGAAGACCGAAGAAGAAAAGAAGAAAACAAGATCATTCCTGGCTGCAGAAAAATGGCATGGACATTGAAGAGAGGGGGAAAAGGAATTAGTTAGTGTCACTCAGTGTTAGTGATAACAGTGACAACAGCAAAAAAATTGGTTTGAGACAATGCAGTGTAGAGGGCAAGAGGCACGTATTTGTACAATCAAAAAACTGGAGCGAAAAGGAGGGAGGAGAGGGTGGTGGGAGGAGGAGGAGAAGTAGGAGGAGTCGCGACGCCAGATGGACTTTTGGTTGTGTGGCGTGGTGGCTTGCGACCAGCCGGCCATCGGACACTGTGCGAATCAAGGAGTGCATGGAAACACAAAGGAAGGCATGTTGCGAAGTGAAGAGAGAGAGAGAGGCGGGGAAGACCTCCAATAGATAAGGTTTTGACAGACCTTAACCGGGGGTTACCCTTTTCATTTCTGCCGTCGTACAAGGAACAGGGAAAATGAAAGATCACATTGGAAACGAGACGGGAAATTTGTATTTTCTCGTTTATGGTGTTCTTTGGCTGATGGCTGATGGCTAAGGGCTAAAACGACGGAACACGGAAGCCATCTAGTTCTGTACGATTTGAAAACAGAAACAAGTTGGTCGGTTGTGAAAATATCAGATAATGTTGCAATAGATGCTCTCGCCACATGTCGTCGAACCTACTTCTCGTCGCAGCTATTGATAAGTTGGATATACTTCGCTCTCATCATCCCTAACCTCCCTGACTCTTTTCGAAAAAGGGTCCAAGGTTTAAAGCATGCGATGGCCTAAGCGAAATGAGATTTACATATCAAGCAGATGTTGATGTTCCTTCCCGCTTTTCCGTTTGAAATTAGATTTTCCTGACCACAAAGCTGACAGGGAAAAGGAAGACGAGGACTCAAAAAGTCGAATCAAAATAAGACGAAAACACTCACACACCCACAAACACTGAGTAGAATTAAGTGTTCGTTAGTCCTTGACGAAGAAGAATTTGAATTTGAATTGCAATGAAAAATAAGAGAATGCAAAAGATGCGGGTCAAACAATTCACAATTCAGCTCGTGGGAAGGGAGGTCAAATTCATACACACCACAGAAGCATCTCTTGCTCTTCATCCATCCTTTCTTTCACATTTTTCTCACAGCAATAGTCACGTTTGCGAGAAGCGACCTGATATCAGACGGGACGGGACCAAGGTGCAAAGCGTCAGAGATGATGATGGGATACGGGTGGATGGGGGTCGGGTAACCTAGACTTTCTCTGTGTTTCGTTTCGTAACCGGCGGATCGCAGTCAACGCACGTGTGCAAATAGTTCAAAGAGTTGCCGAGGGATTGCGTGGCAATTGGCTCACGGTCAGTGCAAACAAACATTCTTTCCAGAGGAGTTCAAGATAGAGAAAAGCAGAGAGAAACGGTTTGATCGGTTATCTTATCTACACTGAACAATCTCTGATATCAGAGATCAAAGTAGATCGAAATCCAATTACCAGATGACTACTGATAGAACATCTCATTCAAATCACCATAATTCGATTTGATCAATCAGACTTGATTTGATTTGGCAATGAAACGGTCAGTTTGCAAAAGCAAAACGGAGTATGGACAGTTGGCAAGTGATGTTTCTTTTTGCCTCCTCCCCCTCCCTGTGTAAAACACAGTCTGTCTGTCTTTTTGCAGGCCGAAAAACGGGAAAAGTAAAAGTTTGAGGTTGAAGTCTAGGGTTGGTGGTGTAATAAAACGCGTTTCCCTTTTTTCTAACACGTTTCGGAAATGGGAGGAAAGGAAATAAAAGTGAGAAAAAGTTTGTAGAAAGAAGGAATATATTGGGTCCCATCCGGAGTGTGTTTGGTGCAAACAAACTACACGAAAACCCCTCTAATCCCGGAATATATCCGTCTTTAGACCCCGCTTTTCTTCTTGAACCACCGCCCACATTGTACATCTTACAATCTGAGTGATAAATCTGATGAAAAAGATGAAAGACGTCAGCTGTATTGATGGACGGGACACGGAGGGTAAGGGTTAGACTGATATCCAATGAGCGGCCAGTTTCTCTGCAATGGTCACTTGGAAAAGCAATTGGAAAAGCTGTGATTGCTTTGCCCTGCACTTTGAACCATAATGACAGGGAGAAAACACTTATTCGTTTCATAACTATATATGAAACTGAAAAAATATTCACGTGAAACGTGTGCGCTGTGTGAAGGGCACAGACAATCAAAGCTTATGTGTACAAGCGATAAGGAAAGGGCACTTTTCAGAGAAAACTGTCCGAGAGGCTCGGAAAAATGTTGATTGCACGGCCGTGAATAGTGATGCTTGTGTTTTGTCTCTTTCGAGAAAACGAAAGAATGTGGGGGGACAGGAATGGAAGTCTGGAATGAAATGCCTTCAGGGTAGGGAAGAGGAACTCGAATGGTGCTTCTAAACCTTAGATCACTATTTTCTTTCTAAGGGTATGCCCGGTTTTATCAATTTATAGTGTCACGTTTATAAACAGTTTTGTATTTTTAAAACTTACACATTTCTCCTTCCCCTATGATAACAAAGGGTAACTGATCAAAGTTCGAACCGCGTCGTTGCGTTCAGATCGGAGATTGTTGGTTGTCGATGGGGCCCAACTTGTCTTCCAATCAGATGAACGAAGTCTCTAAAAAGGATCGGATGATTAATCGAAAGAAAACAAAAGGGCGGAAGAAGAAACGAGAAAAAGCCATGAGATGAGTCTAGCGACGGCATTTGTCTGCTGTCCCTCCCGGATTCAAAGTTTCCAAGGTGATGCTAGAAACAAAAAATAAAAAAACGGACACAATTGTGGCCCTCTTCTTGTAGTTAGTTTTGCGCACAAAATGATGCTGCTTTCGCTTTTTTCCAGCCGGAAATTGTCTTCTTTTCTGATGACTAAGAAAGCAAGAGTAACAATTGTGCATGTGTATGTGTAATTGAACGCGTTCTAAATAACACCTTCCAGTGCAACCAAAATACTTTGAATAAGAATAAAAGAAGCGAGCGGAAAGCTGAACATTTGCTTGAATGGTGCGCTCAGTTTTGCAAGCGCTCTGCTGCGAAATTTCAGTGTTTTATAGTCAAAATCTAGCGCCCGATAGGAAACAACCGTAAACGGGGCATAATAAAACTGCAAAACTGACCCAAAACTATTCTTAAAACAGATCGCATTCAAATGGTACATTGAATGGTTTCCACACAAGAGTGGAACCTTTCCGGTAACAACCCTGCACTTTTTGCCAAAATATTTGTCATCAACCCTCGTGATTGTTAACAGTCACAGTTTTCTAAAACTCCCATCATTATGAAAATGAGAATAGCGAAAAAAAATGAAACAAAGCAGGAAAACAAGGTACGTCTCCTCTCCAGTTAACAAAAATATGAACAAGGATGCCCTTGACGGAAAAGACCAAAATATTTGCTCAAGGGCTGCAATCGTTGTGTTTCTTGAGTCATGCGCGGAATATCGAGGAAAAGAAAAGAAGAATGTAAGCGAACGGCGGCCATATGTGTTTTGAACGATCCGCCGAATGATACAATAGCGCGCGATTGCATTAATCCACTCTACCATTTTTTGGAAGAAGAGGAAGGATGATGTATTATGAACGGTGCAGTGCAATGCAGTGTTGCGTGGTTCAAGGTCGTTAACGGCCGGAGAGAGTGAAGCAACTCTGTGCGTATTGAACAACATGCTATTTTTCAAATAGTAAAGTATTCATAAAAACGTCTACAGCAACGTGGCCATATCAAACCACCGACATTTGCATATCTATTGAACATTGGAATTAGAAAAGGGGAAAGATCATCGCAAATCGAAACGAAAGGCATAGTAAATCACAACGAGAGCGCTCTTTCCTGCTTTATCCTGCCCAACCCTTTGCGCAGAGTCATAATTTTAATGCAGTTTTTTGCTGGACATGTGGAAAGGAAATAGGAAATAGAATTGGAAAGTGGAATAATATGATGGAATGAAATACGTTTATTGGGTAAAAAACATGTGATTTAGAGCTTGCGCTGCTTGCGAGCTGGACACTTGCAGTAGCCGGCGTCCTCTCCAGGTTGTCCAGGCTCTCCGTAGTTGCCGAAGCTTCCGTCGTATCCTGGAGCTCCATCCTTTCCTTGTGGTCCTTGACCTCCTTCTGGTCCTGGCTCTCCTGGGCTTCCTGGTGGTCCTGAGTTTCCAGAGAATCCTTTTGGTCCGACGAGTCCTGGAAGTCCTGGTGGTCCGGATGGTCCCTTATCTCCACGGATTCCTTCGCGTCCTGGGATTCCCTTCTCTCCTTCCTTTCCAGATTCTCCCATCATTCCCATGTCTCCTGGAGCTCCTTGTGGTCCTGGTGATCCTTCGCGTCCAATCTCTCCAACATCTCCTTGGTTTCCTGGAAGTCCCTGTGGTCCTGGCTGTCCTGGGTATCCTGGTGGTCCTGGTGGTCCTGGCGGGCAGACACGGCATCCATCCTTTGACTTCTCAGCCTCTGGAGCAATACCGGCAAGTCCTTGCTCTCCCTGCTCTCCTGGAGTTCCTGGAAGTCCGTCAAGTCCGTCAGCTCCTGGGCGTCCCTTTGGTCCGGTTGGGCACAAGTTCTGTTGGTCACAGTTGCACTGCTCATTTCCAGCCTGCCTCTTGACATGGTGTCTCTTGAGTCCTGGGACCTCTCCGTGCAGGCGGACCATATCTCCCCAGACTTCAGCCTAAAAAGAATGAAAGATTCATTTATAACATGCAAGTCTAATCCACCTATGAATAATATGTACTGGAATGTCTATATGTCTCAAGTATATCAAATTACACATACACATACCTGAAGAGTGTTGAACTCCTCCATACTGAATGCAAGAGTAGCACGGATGTTGTCGATTCTCGAGAAGAAAACTGGGAGGTAGAAAAGTGTGGCGGCAATGCTCACAGTACAGATGGCAATGGCACTGTAGGCCGCAAACCGGGCAGTTGCTCCCTTGTCACTCATGATTCGAAGACGATCAAATGTCGAGGACTTGGCATTTGAGAAAAGCTTATATACGGTCTGGGGAAACCTGGCGGTTAGGTGTCGCTTACACACCCGTTGGGGCGGGTTCCTTGTCGTCGTCTCGCCATTGTTGTTCGTTTTGCGTTATGCGCTTGGGGGCGCCGCGCGCAAGAAAGCTGTTATTAGAAATGTCTTATGATATAATCTTCTCCGTTTTGACGATTAAATTACTGTAAATTATGCTAGAAAAAGAGTAAAAAAGTTCTTCAGACCAAATCGGAGAATCATAAAATCAGAAAGAAAAAGTTGAATAGACAAACGGAAAATTGCATTGCAGAGAACAAGTCCAATCTAACCAATCTTTTGTGTGTGAAACGAGACAAGATGCAAAAAAATGAGCCAAATGAGCCAAATATTTATGAGGAAAATAAAGCCTATCGGGTTACGTTTCCTTTCCGTTCAAACAAACATGATTGGTTTTTCTTTCCTTTCTTCTTTCCCATATTCCCATTCTATGATAGAGATCAGTTTCAGTGAATGCTCTTTTGATTCATAACATACATAGTAAAATGAAAAATCTTCAGAGTTTTTCGTGACATTTTTTTTCGTTCAATTTTTCCACATTTCTGTCATCTATCATCCGGTCTTGTCAGTTACACTAACACAAACCTAAAAAAGTCGCCGAACATGATTTTCACGCAACTGATTGCCCGATTGCGCACCGCACACCACATCACATCGTCTCACCTGCGCGTCCGTTTTGACATCGTACGGCAAACGAAAAAGAAACCGACCCGACTGACAATGATGGCATTTCGAAATGCGTCGGATGGTGTATGTAATGAACAAGAAGAAGAAGAAGAAGAAGAAGAAATCGGAGGAGAAGCTTCGGTTTAGTATAGAAATACATAATTTGAAAACGGAATGGAATAAAAGAAACGAATGTCGGGATTGGAAACAGTTATGAACGGTTGTAAAAGAACAGAGAAACAGGGACTGGTGTCTTCAGAGACCAGTCAACTAATACCACTTTATTATGAGAGATTTCAATGAGAAATGTGTTCCTTTTTTTTCTCTGTTTATCACAAAAAAGCATATTCAATACTCTTGCGAATTCATCAAATTATTTTCCATTGTCAATGCTCTCTATTTACATGAATTTATTGGAGATAAAAATACAGTAAAAAAATTACAATTCTTTCTGCAACCAACTCACAAAAATATCAAAAGGAATACATACGTATATGTACGTATATGTACGTATAAACTATCGATAACCAACGATAATCCTGTGCAATACGTTCTGATAACTGAATGTTAGGTGAAATTGAGGAGAGGAAATTGTGTGGAGATTCAGAATAAAGTGACCCGCTCGATACATTTGCTTGATGACGTCACTGTTTTGTACAGGTGTTTCGCTTGTTTTAATTGACAGTTTTCTTTCCGTACATTGCTTGTTCAATCGGTTGCTCGAGAACAATCACAGAGTGCATTGGTTGTGTCGGACGGTAATCGCCCTGGCTCATTCGGTTTCGTCGAGTGCCCCAAGAGTAGATCTGCAACTTTTTTGATGATTGGTCAGTTTAGTATACTCATTTAATCATTCAATCATTTGCTGATAAATAACTTTGCTGACAAAAAATTCGTGGATGGAAATGGAAATAGCATTTTCCAATTTTCTATGATAAGAGTTTAGTTTTCCGCAGCGAAAACTGCTCACTGAACTGTGACTGGTTTATGAGGTCATTCTCATGAAATATTCGGACATTATCATTATAATCGTTTGTCAATTTTCTCATTTCCAAAGAAGAACATTCTGGAAGGGACTTTCTAAAAAGTCTCACCTGGTAGCATCGATAGGCAATTCCAGCCAGGACCAGATGTGCGAAGAAGACAAAGATGAGGTGGATGACCAGTTTGACCATTTGTTTTACAGTCTTGTGCTCATTATCATAATGAAGTGCTGGCAAAATGATGTTCGGCCTGAAATGACCATAATCAAAAATCCCTAAATCATTTTCATGTTAATCAACATACCGCTCATCCTCCCGACCTTGAACTTGAAACATTTTGATGATGTAGACTCCAATTACGACAGTAAGACAGGCACAACGGACGACTTCGGTGACAACGAACGGCAGGAAGAGGAGAGGTCGTTCGTTGAAAAGAGCATTCAGGAACACCAAGAAGCATATCATTTCGAAGAGAAAAAGGATTGCGTGACCTGGAAAAGATTGGGTTCTGAATTGTAAACAATAAGAAAAGTTCAAAGTCGATACTTGAAAAGTTATTTGAACTCACCAACAGAAGGAACAACCAATTTGAAATGATCGATGAAGAAGAACTGCACGCTTCCAGCTGCGAACAACAGCAAAAACAATACGGCGGCTAGTATTGATTTCTGAATATTTTCAACTTTTTTGAAAGAATGTTTCTTTTTTTTGGAATACCTTCATGCTAACATTACAAGTTCTTCCAGAAACAGTAAGCCAGTCGTCAATACCAAAAAAGTATATCATTTTGTTCAAGGATTCGTATTCGAAACTGATTCGAAGTTCTCAGATTCGACAAACAAGACACCGGCGGGGAGGAGCTCTGAATTTGACAACCAAAGAAGAAGTCTGAAAGAGTCGGTCTTAAATATCTTTCTACATAGAAGGAAAAAAACAATTTACGGTAGGACACGTATAATCAACAAATGTGTATTTCGAGAAGAGCTCAATGGGACATATGTACATCTTCAGATTATATACATACGTCATGAAGATGTTACCCTTTCCGGACTAACAACCACCCATACGTTTTGAAGCTCACGTACACGTAGAAGGAGCTACTCACGGAAAAAAGTGAATTAGAAGATGAGATGCTGCTGTTCAATGAAATTTGGAGGAAAAACTTGGAGGAAAGAGGATGGGCTTTTGAAAACAAGGGTTCTTCTTCTGGGGCTATGTATGGGGAATGAAAAAAGGGAAAAAGTAACATGAAAGTTTCCCCTCATTCAACCTTCTTTTTTCTTAAAGTTTATGGTCGAGAAAGATCTCAATTGACCGCCTGCCCATTTATGGTCAATTAAATGCCTCTCAACACGCTGCTTCCCGGGGTTGTTGCCTCTTCAGGTCATCAAACCCGAGAGGCAAGAAGATGTTGTGTCCGTCATCAAAAAAGTTACGAAGAGGCAAGTGGAGAACAAGAGTGAGAATAGTTCCCGACCTGAGAACAATGCGCGAATGAGGCAAAGGATGAATCATTCGCAGAGTTGGGGAGTAGAAGAAAACTAGATAGACCTGAAGAAATGAAAGGGAAGAAGAGTTCAGTATTTTTTTTCTTGAGGTGGAATGAAATGGGGTGACGTCAAGGATGAAACGTCACATCTTTTTTGGTGAGTGGGAGAGGAAGAGATGAAGGGAAGAAGAGTATAGAAGAAGGTCCGAAAATTAAAAAGGAAAAGGAAAAAAAAGAAAGTTCAGTTTATCTTCATCGTCTTGCTTTTTTGCACTTTCACACTTTTTTTTCAACTGTAGAGCGTTTTTTTTACTAAATCAAAACAAAATTTTGAAATTTTAAAATTGAGCCTTCGAACACAATATTTTTCCATTTGAGGAAGCTGTGAAATCGAACAAAGAGGGCGAGAATCAACGCCCTCGCGTCAAGATCCATCCGACCGGAACAAATTGATATGATGGACGGAAACGAAAGCATTGAGATGCTGGTGTTGGTGGTGGACAATGGAAATGGAAATGAGAAACGGAATAATGTTTATGTTGAATTTGAATAGGAAATCAGAAAAGGGAAATGAGGGCTGGGAAGTAGGAAGGAATAAGACGACGGGAAGGTGACAAGTGACTGGAAACAGGTGAAACGATGAAATATGAGAAAAGGAAAAGTGAGGAATGGAAAGGTGCCTGATTTTTTCAAGTAAGAATAATAATTTGTGTTTTTTTCGCTCCCACTTCCTTCCGATGTGCATTTGTCACATCGGAAGCGGAAGAAGAGAGTGAATCATTGGTCTCGAAGGGAATGGGACCTCTGTTTCTATTCAGTCCAACTTTTTTGGTGGGTTGGTTGGTCCTAAAACGTTTTCGACTGAACTGTTTACATTGTACACAAAGACACGTTTCCGTTTTTATTTCCTATACGGATTCATTTTCATTTACAATTTTTTTCCAATTTTTGCAATGTTACATTAGTTCCTGGTTTATTTAATGTTACTCTTTGCATTTTACCGATTTTTGAAAAAAAAGGTAAAACTAGAGCTAAGAAAAGCAGAGAAAAACTAAGAGAACACCAAAGAAAGCAGCCTTAATGCTGGAGCCTTCATCATGGTATTGTTTGGCCTCTGTGCCATTTTAATTAACAAAAGGCAAGATAGAAAACAACTGAAAATAGAGAAACTTCAGTCAGAATTCCAATTTTTTCGAAAAAAAAATGGTTGGTAGAGTGAAATTGTGTGAACAGAACAGAACCGGCTGACTGGCCGACCCTCAAGTTTACCAGTGAGCGGGGTGGAGAGAACAAGGTAAAATGAGAAAATAGTGCGGCGGAAGTGGAGAAGTGAAATGAGGGATTTGGAGAGAAAGTGATGGCACGTGAGGCAAAAGGTACTTTGTTTGTATTTTGAAATTGTTTGTTTCCTGGAGATACATGGAACGATTTTTTGGAGGTCATCTACGACTATTTTAGTGAAGTCAACATTTTTTTCAAAATCAACTAAGCTGAAAATTAACAAAAAATGTTTCAAAATTCACAAAGACTGAAAAAATGAGACACTAAAGAAACGTTCTTTATTCTCATTTACTCTAAAGGCTTGAAAACAATTTATAAACAACTCACAATACAGAGAAGGCTAGTCAAAACTGAAAATCAAGTTCTCTCCGATCATCACAAAAGAAGAGAATTTCACTGACAAACCAGCGGGAAGTCGGTGGGTTAAAAGGACCACCCATTGAGATATTTGCGTGAAGATTTGATTGCCGATCAGGTCGATGGGAGAGGGTGGACGGACGTTAAACAAAATTTACGATCCCTGAAGATCTCGATTTCGACATTTCCACATCACTGTGTGGTGCCTGCTTTTGGGATAGAATGGATGAATCATCCTTACATTTCCCGCTGGTTTTTTTTGTTTTCTGCCTCCCATAGGACTACCAGAAGGTCAAACAGAAGTGTTGTTTGGCGGAAGGATTAGTTGAGTAAGTTTGAAAGGAGGGAGGATGGCGAAATATGTTTTAAAACAAGACGGAAAAGCTGAAGGAGTAGTAGTATCTTTTTGATGTTCCTTCCCCAGAAAACTAATGAATATTTAGTAGTATCTCTTCTTCGGAAACGAAACAACTATCAAAGTAGTAGAAATAGAAAAAGAGAGGCAAAAAGGGAAGGAAGGAGGGAATTTTCGGTCAACGACATGGACATGGATAAAGCGATAAACACGGACGACACGCTGGTTTTGAAACAGAAAAAAAGAGGAAAAGAAGAGACCGAGTGGGGGAGGCGAGGAAAATGAGAAGGAAGAGGGAGAGAGCGGACGGATGGGACAGACCGCCACAATTGGGGCGAGAGTCAGCGGCGGACCATGAAATTTTTTGGGAAAAGAGACAAAGATGGGTTTTTGGTTGGCGGAATGTGGAATGAAGGATGAGGGGATGGATGTAATTCTTACTTTCAAAGTTCTTGAATTTCATGTGAAGAATGATTTCATTTTTTGTTAGGGTTCATTGGAACGCTTTCTTTTCTAGGTAATGAAAAATTCAAAACTTCTCACAGAGAACTATTGAAACTGGCCTAACTTTCACAACTAACCACTTTTCAAACTGCCAAGTCAACTGAATCGGAACAAACCGTTTTCACAAAAGAGTCCCCGTCCGGCCTTGGGAACGTTTAAACGTTCACAACGTATCCGAACAAAAGTGAGTGACGAGCGTGGCGACGGAGTGAGGAAGGAAGCGTGGAGGACGGTAAGAACACCGCAACGAACAAACCAAAAGGAGGCAAGAACAGAAGGAACGAAATGTGGCTGACATCTCTGCTGGTGACAACTTTCGAGTGAGGAACACTCGAATCTGGTAATCGGATCTCAAAGAGTGACGAGATCTGATCTTAAGTGCATCCCGTATTTTTGCGACGGGCGCGGCTTTTGGCAGCGGTTTATGATTCATCATCTTGTAACAGCTGCAGAGAATTGAATCAGATCGATCAAGTAGAGCCTCCCTTGGGTGACTCGAAACAATGGCTCATAAAAGGCGGGAGGCCCGCAAGTGCTACTGGGACGTTGAGTCAGAAAGAGAACGAACGGCACCGAACAATTCAATTCAGCCGTCTGTTTCTGTTCTCATTTCAATTCCACAAACCCATGACCACAACGCCAAATTCTCCATACCTAGTAATTACCTTAGCGCGGTAGTTGACCTTCTTCGCTACTTCTATCCCCCTCACCTTGTCCTCACTTTCTCATCATAATCCTATTATGACCGTTTGGCGGTGGTGCGTATTTATCTTATCTACCGTCTTCATCAATGTAAGTTATGATTCTATTGAGAGGTGTCAGTCAAAATAGTGTTTAGTTACAGAAAGTCGGGTCGGAATCGCGTGTGAAGAGATATTCGATAGAAGGTACGATTGTTTACCGGAAAGTGTCAGGTTGCACAAAATTTTTCAAAAGGGTTCATATGTGTACTTTAAAAGTCACATGAAAAGGTTCTAATTTGAGACTTTTTCGAAACTGCTGTCAAAAAATCCGAGCCAAAGTCATTGGACCAAAATTCTATAGTATGGTTGAAAACGTGACTTGAAATATCTTTTCCTCTATATAAATAGTGCCTCACAAGTAAATTGAGTCAATTAAATATCAAAAGTACACTTTCTGCTAATCGAAATAATTACAAAAGCCAAAAGCCCCCAGAGTCTATAGTTTCTTGCTAAAAAAGGCAATTACGCAAATGAAAAATTGGCCAAATTGCAGGATCATACTGGGGAAAAAGCATTATAACGTACCGATTGAAGAAGCCCAGTGAGCGGATGAGTTTGAGCCAACAAAGAGAGGTCTTCGCCAAAGCGTTTGCGGTACGCCACTTTTATGTTTGCACGCGCATTACAATATCTTCACTCACCTTGTCGCGGTAGATCAAATAGCAGTGATGGTGATGGGAAACAAGAACAATGAGACGTTCAAAAGAAGATTATGAAACTTCTCTTAAGAACCTTCTGAAAACCAAATTGCAAAAACATAGCACAAAAAACGGAAAGTGCAAAGAGTGAATTAGAAGGAAACGCTGACTCGAGTTGTCAAAGTGTTTTTCCTTTTGAGAAAAAGGATGTGTAAGTACATCCTAATTGACTTTCTTTTTTTCATACATGGGAAGAACACACACGTCTACGCTTTGTGGCAGTGGATGACGAGCAAAATGCCAATATTGATATCGTTTTTGCCGCCGGCGATCATGACGATGGTGAGCCGTTCGATGGAAGAGGTTGGAAAAGAAAACTCAATTATATCTTCCTAGGAGGCACTTTTTTTTTACTTTTTGTTGCAGGAAACATTCTTGCACACGCGTTTTTCCCGAGATACGGAGGAGATGTGCATTTTGATGAGGATGAGAAATGGAGCCCCAATAAGACATGTAACTCAACTCACGGAGAAACTTTTAGAGTAAAGTTTCAAAACTTCAGATGGTGTTGACTTGTACGCCGTCGCCGTTCACGAGATTGGTCATTCACTTGGACTGAAGCATTCAGCAAACCACTTGTCTATTATGGCTCCGTTCTACAAACAATATACTGGAGAAGTTATGCATCTTCATCAGGGTATGTGAGAAAAGAGTTCTGGTGGGTGAACGAAATTTGAAAGAAAACTGCGGTAGAGTTGGGAATAAAGAAAGCGTGTGGAAGCTGAAAGTGTGCACACTTGAGACAGATTCGTCGTGACAAGCATGGCGTTTTGAGTTCAGAAAATTGTTCGGTTCTGTCATTTCAGTATTCCATAATGCTTTTCAAACCTTTTTTTTCTCAAAGTTTGAGTTTTACAGATGACATCACCGCAGTAAAACGGCTCTATGGATCACCGATTAAAATTCGAAAAAAACCCGCTGAGTATCAAATTTGGAGATCTGAACTTTGCACAAAACCATATTTGGATGCAGTGACCAAATTGAAAAATGGAACTATTTTAGCCTTCAGAGGTAAAATTTTCATCGCAAAAAGTTTTCCTCCTACAAGCATATATTTTTCCTCCTAGGGGATATGTTTTTCGAGCTAAAATCCAATAAAAAACGATTTATCCCGATGAAAATTAACAAAGTCTTCCCATTCAACGGGCCAATCGAAGCGGCGACAACTGATCGACATGGCAATGTGTATTTATTCAAGGTTAGGAAAAAACCGTTTGAGGAAAATAAAGTTTTGGTTACTAGAAAGACGAGTACTGGGTGATGACAAAATACGGAAACATCATGTCAGGTTATCCAAAAAAGATATCAACTGGCTTGACAGATACTCCAGATGGATTGACTGCAGCACTGTATTATCATGAAGACGGGAACCCCTATTTTTTCAAGAGTGAGTTTCATCGTTGGAAAACTTACAACTTTTCTTCAACCAAAACTTGACACTGACACTGACACTGTTTTTGTTTTCTATTCTTTCATTTTCTTTTTCCACCCACTATTGACTTTGAAATCACACACTTTTTCTTTTTCTTTTTCCATCTCAATAACAAGTTTGATAAATAGCCTCCGTCAATGCATTCTAATCAATTTACGTCGGAAAAAGCAGCAATCCAGCCTCTTACAATTGCAGAAACCTACTTCTGGCAATATTCGCGACACGGGAAAAATAAATCATGGCCTAGAGGGATTTTGACCATTTTTGACTATAGGGTTAGTGAAATCGAAGTTGAAAATGGGGAAGAGAACGACAAAAACAGAATTTTTCAGGATTTCCCATCTGAAATAGACGCAGCGTTTCAGTTAGACGACTCTTCCTCATTTCTGTTCCACAAGGACACATACTGGAAAGTCACTGGAAATCCGATGAAAGTAGTCCCAGGTTATCCGAAATCTCTTGCTCATGACTGGTTCAATTGTCTTTGATGTCTCTTTTTTGGTATCATTGTTTCATATTTGACAAACCCCCGCAAAACAATAAATAACAGTTTTTTTGTCCCAACTTTCTTTCATTTCATCTAAATATTACAATTATCAAGATACAGCGCCACCCATAGATGCAGAAAGTCCGAAGAGGTTGTGCATTCTTGTTATGGTCACTGATCCACCATACAGACTTTGATCAGTTACGTGTGGCTCGACACGGCCTGAGGCGAGACGGCAGCAACATCCTTTCCGCCATTCCGGAGCCACCTAGTCAGCCAGTCGTTGTGCATGATGCGCCACCATGCGCGCTGAAATATAAGATGTTGTTTTTACGAAGACTGGTTCTAATTGGAGTTTGAAATATACCCCCTTAAGTTATAACAGATTCTAATCGGCTTGAAAAACTTACAAAGCAATTCGGCAGTCCCACCGACGTTCCTTTTGTGGCTTAGCTTGACGCGATGTTTCACGTATGATTTTTCATTTGTTTTCGATTATTATATCAAAAGTTGGAATGAAAATGTGCGGTAGTGAACACCCTAATACTCCGTGATTATATGTAAAAACATTTTTTTGGGGTGACATCGCAGCATCGGATCACAACACTGGGCCTGTTGGTTTAGCCTTGCAACCTGCTACCATACCGCTTACGACCAGTCTGAAAAAGCGTAACGGTTACAAAATTACATAGATGTAAAATGAATGGTACCTTTCGACTAGTCGCGGACAGGAAGAGCCCGGCCTAATAAGCCCTTGTTGTTGGGGGGAACCCTGTAATCATTTGGAATTAGGAAAAATGTGGTATAGACGTCTCAGAAGCACTCGGACACGGTTACTGTTGAAAAGTAGGGAAATTGCAGCAGAAAACTAGTACAGATAGGCTTGTGGAAAATAATATTGAAGAGGAACAGACAGGGAGAAGCTTCATGTTTTTGCGAATGGAATGTCTGACGCTCTCTGGAACGGTGCTGCTATTTTGCGACCCTCCGCCCAGCCCGTCACTTGTTTTTCTATAGCAGCCCTAAGAACGGCAAAACGCGTCCGTCCCCGGGTTTCGTACTGACTACTACTATCGGAGGTTTGTTATTCGTCTGAAATGCAAGAGGAGAACTGGAAAAATATAGATGGAAATTGAATAGCGGTATGATGATGATGAGCGCTAATGAGAGTGAGTGGCAATAGGAAAAGAGTATAGATAATTGACTGACAAAAAAAAATGGGGAGGAGTGGTTGGAAGGCTAGCCAGACTACTAGCTTCACCAACGTTTTATACTTCAGCAGATCACGATCCTAGACGAACAGCGAGACAAAAAAAAACGAACGGGGAGCGAGCACGAACAGACAAACAAAGAATACAACGGTCAGGTCTATACTAGATCAGAGTGGAACACTGACAGTTTACTAGAGAGAAGTCAGGCGGAAAAGAACATAATGAAGGACCTTTAAGAAAGAAAGAGAAAGTGTTTGTAATTGGAACTGAATGAACATGGTCACTACATTGAGGGGAGCGAAGAGGCTCCTCCCATTTCTTGCTTTAAAACTGAATGGAAGTTGTTGATGCTGTCTCATTGTGTCCATCTATCAGGTGTTCCGTTTGTGACCCCGCACTCACTCGGGCGTCCCCATCCAGCCCCCAAGGCGGAGGCACGCGGACTGGCACCGCCCGCGTGTGTCTCTCCCTCGTCTTTTTCGCAACAACTCTGCAAGTTCGTCTGCACTTTTGGCGAACCCGTTCCTCTCGCCCCTCCGCGCCCGGCGCGCTATCTGCAGACCCCCAGAGGCAAGGCGCCGTGCACTTTTAGACGCATTCTCACTCTCTCTCGTGTGTAGATGTGTGTTGCCGGCGAGCGTAAAACGGACCGCCCCTCCGGCAAGCTCTCCGGAGGCCGCCGAGCCAACGAAAATAACGGGCGCCGCGTCGCTTGCCCATGTTTCAGTATCAGCCAGTACCAGCTCCGCGTGCAAGCCGCCAGCTCCCCTCTCCTTTTCGCCTCCCTGCCGGCGCCATCAAGGAAGACGAGGGCAGCGAGAGAGAACACGGAACGATAAAACGCAGAGACGTCTTCTCTGGGCAAAGGATAGGACAGAGACAACGACTAAAAGTGCATCTAGAAGAGGCATTTAGAAGAGATAAGACCTCGATTTGAGTGTGCGTGCGTGTGGGCGAAAATTGATGTAATTTTTCAGGAAGAGTGAAATCGAAAGGGAGCTGTTTCGTACTTTAAAAATTATAACAGTTTATAAACTTGTATTCAAAACTGTACAAGACTGCACACTTTAGAAAACACCGGAAAACCCACATTTATTATGATTTTCCTGAATTGAAATTTTTCCAATTCCAAGTGTAGTTTTCAATGTTAGATTTACTATCTGTTCACTTCCCAAACATTCTTTGTCATCATTATCGGTTCGCTTTCATTTGACAACCCGAGTGAAAGTAAGGAGAGAAAGAGAGGGAGCGAACGGTCACTGGGTCACAACGTTTTCGTTTTTCCACTACGCCTCACTCTTTTTCTCTCAATGTTCGTGTGTTCGTTTACTTTTGTTGTCATAGTGGGAGGCCACCCCACAGCGTCTCTCACTTTCACGCATTCCCTCAAAAGTAGAGGGGAAAGGGAGAGAGAGGGACGCTGGGCGCAGGCGCTTGACTCCGCATCGCACGACCGCCAAGACACCGGACGGCACCGCCCGTTCTGGCGCGTCGCCTCTTCCAATGTTGCCAGCCAGCGAGTGAGAGTGGAGAAAAGAACTGAGAGAGAGGGTCTCTATCCGTTTTTGTTTCTCGAATGTTGTTCTCTTGCACACCGCTGGCTCCCCCCAGAAAAGAGAGCTGTGCACATACAACAGCTAGATGGACCGGGAAAATAGGAAAAAATCTCGGGATCCGTCAAGGGTTTGCTGAGAATGGGACCTTCAAGCTCTTCAAGCCAGAAAATTGGAAAAAATTGCCGGAATGCCCGAAATTCCTGGAGAAAAAAAAAGATGAATAAGAACAAAACGAGACATATAGAGTGAAAAAAACAGATTGTTACAAATTGCGTCTTAAATGAACTTGAACTCGAAAAAAAAAACAGAAGCATTGAAAAATCAGATGAGAATTTGGCCAATTAATTGGTAAAATTTTAATACTAATGTGGAAAGATGTGAGCAGGTCTTTATAGATTTATGCCGGATCTTGGTCGAAAGCCGCATAGAAATCATTGAATCCCGAGCAAAATGCGTCCGAATTTCATTAACCGGCCTTACTAATGGAAACCTTTCATTATCCTCCCGACTATAGTGTTAGGGACTTTCTACTAGTGAGACCAAACGGGATTAGTAATTATAAGTGCAAGGTGGGGAAACGGCCATGGAAGCCGGCAACGATGGGATGCATTTTCGAGCTGTTAGATGTAGAAGACGAAGAAAGGGATTTGTCGTCTTTTACAGAAATTGAATAACGTTTTCAAAGACAAAGAAGTAAAAATCGTTAGTTGATGTAGCTGAAATTTAAAATTCGATTCACAATTATAAAATATCCGAAAAATCATATGTGTTGCGTTGAGCAGCTGACTGGAAAATTAGTAAACAGACGTAACATTAGTTTGCTTTTTTCCAAAACAAGATACCCTTGTTGATAAAGTGCAACTTTTTGTGTAAAAAATTATTCAATACTAAGCATCTCAATTTAACGCAACATAGCTTATTCATTTCAAGTTTATAACTTCAATACACGTTCCAAAGCTTCCAAATCTCAAGTAGATTTATAAATGTTGAAGAACTTTGAGAAATCTTGGAAATCATTAATTACAATTTGGAAATATTAGAAAATGGATTAGGGGATACACTTGAAGGAGTTAAAGTGGGAGAAGAGAAGAACGTTTGTATCAGAGCAGTACAAGTCGGAACAAAACGTCGATTAGTAGGCCAAGTGAACTTCCGAGTTGTTGCTCTGCGAGGACTTTGCAACAGAGACGTTGGTGGAGGTGCTCTTCTTCTCGTGAAAGATTCCCTCGACCATGGTGAAGTTCTCCAGTTTGATGAGCGCCGCAATCTCTCTCTCCAAAGAAGCGATGAGCAGGTGAACGAGAGCGTTGTACAGCTGCTGAAAATCTGCCTGTAAAATATCAAATTTTGCAATACAAGTCGTACCGGAGTGAACTTCATCGCGCTATGAACCAAGATGTGCTCAAGGTATTGGCGACTCTCGGTGCGGATGCGGATGGCAGTGTTGAAATCCGCGTGCTTGCTTGCCGGCAAGTTCTCGACGGACTCAAGGAATCCGCAAGTGCGATGGTAGAGGACATCGGCAATCTCCTGAAAATAAAACTCGAATTAATAACAGAACACTGATTGTGTAACATACCGTCAGCAAGTAAGTGATAACACCTCCATGCTCCGGCACTGGAGCGAATTTCGGATGCTTCTGGAGCGCCTTCACGTATTTGAGAGCGCTGTGAACGTTCAGATTGTCCAAAATCTTCATAGCTGGAAGATTCATCGATAAGAAGGGAATGTAGGTACTAAGTATGCGAACTAATAGAGGATGATTAAGATGAGGCTGCGTAATAATAGGTTCAGTTTTGCGGACACGGACTAGCTAAAGCGAATCTCGGCTGCGAAAGAAGGGATCGATGCTCTATGACTATAACCATCAATCAAAACGTGTTTATTAAAAATCGCCGCGTGATATAGACCAGAACGCATTGCAGTTTTTTTCTGCGACGTGCATAGCGGCTCTAAAACAGGAACACTTGACTGACTGCGCAGTCTAACGTCTAAAACTGCGACGTTGCAGTAGAGCACGTTTGCTGCGCGTTATTTGGTTCGCATCCAATACAACAACAACAGCGCGTCCCACGCATAAGGGCAATGCTAATGTTGCTTTTCCAGCACCCACCTTCCCACCGGGGTGAACTCCTCGCATCCTATTTTAAGGAGATCCGGTGATACTTTTCAAGTGTATCAAAATTTCAAGAATAGAGAACGATAAGCATGAGCCATGCGCACAGCAATTTGCGTTGATACTGTAAATAGCGTTAAAAAGGATTGTTAATGACTGCGCACTACTACATGGATTCACAATCGGGAATAATCAAATATTCTCTGTTTAGCAGAGAAACTCTACAGTTCTAATGGCATACAGAAGCGCGAATGCGCGCGAAGTTGACGACAAAGAAGAGGAGTGGCGAAGCTGTGACTCGGTACTAGCAGGTGGTCGTTTCTATCGATACACGAACTGTTGAGATAGCGATTTGAGAAAGCTTAAAGAAAAGAGAAGAAGGG
This sequence comes from Caenorhabditis sp. 39 LS-2015, assembly GCA_900536345.3. Classification (NCBI taxonomy): domain Eukaryota; kingdom Metazoa; phylum Nematoda; class Chromadorea; order Rhabditida; family Rhabditidae; genus Caenorhabditis; species Caenorhabditis waitukubuli. The sequence goes on along the minus strand of LR563879.1, from coordinate 47,341 downwards.
GAGTCAGAGAAAAAAGAAGAAAGAGGGACGGTCACCGCACGGTGAGTTTGAACGCTTGGAGGGGTCGGTGCCACAGAGCGACCGCGTGCGCTTCGTATGTTTCTCATCATAAAATGGTCAACACTCCACACCTTGCATTGTCTCTCGTTTCGGTTGATCGAAATAAAATAAGATATTGTTATATTCAAGCACCTTCAACATGTATTGCGATTACTTCGAATCAAATCGGTGTTAGCAACAATGTTTATTCACGTTGAACATACAACTTCCACAAGTTCGAAAACTTTGAACTCTTCAATAGACAACACATGTTCAAGTACAATAATCGCCATTAATGAGAAAAGTTTGAAAAGCTAGGATTGTGGGGAATAATCATTTCAAGTTTTGGAAACACCCAGAGAGAGAGAGAGAGAGAGTTGGATTGGAGAGTGAGGGAATGATAATGTTGTACAAAACGTGTGAGAGCGCCCAGACAAAATCATTTGAGATATTAAAAGTTAACAAATCTGAGGGAGGGGAAATAATTGGAGGAATTAAAGCCGCGGAGGAGAAGGAACGTTTGTGTCGATTAGTAGGCCAAGTAAACTCCCGAGTCGTTGCTACGGGGAGACTCCGCGACGTAGACGTGCGTGGAGTTGCTCTCACTATCACGGAACATGTTCTCGACCATCTCGTAGTGGACGAGCTTGTTGATCGCCTCGATCTCTCTCTCCACAGCATAGAGGACCAAGTGGACGAGAACGTAGTTCATCTTCTGAAACCTTTTTATTAAAATAACAATTTCCGTGATTCAAATCGTACCTTAGTGAACTTCATCGAGGCATGAGCCAAGATGTATACGAGATGGTGGTTGTTCTCGGTGCGGATGCTAATAGCATCATTAAAATCGGCGTGTTTGCTTGGCCACGAGTTTTCGACGGAATCGAGGAATCCGGCAGTGCGATGGTAAAGTTCATAAGCGACCTTCTGAAAATAGAACTTGAATTAAAACAGAACGCTGATTGTGTAACATACCGTTAGCGCGTAGGTAATCGTGCCTCCTTTCTCCGGAATCGGAGCGAGCTCAGGATTCAACGCATACTTTCTCGCTTCCACGAGGGCGCTATAAGCATTGAAGGTGTCCGGGAATTTCATTACTGCAAGATAGATTGATACTTAAGCAAAAAAAGGTACAGACGGTGTACAGACAGAGAAGGGTCAACGAGAGGCCAGGAGGGTGCGTGAAGCCAGGTTCCGTTCACAATCAGCTGAGTGTTGCACGTAAACTTATGATTCATTGATCTACCAGGTCTGCGGGAATTCATTTTGAATAATTTGTTTCAATATCTCGAAACAGTGTTGAAAAAATAAATAAAGACTGCGCACGCACTACTGCAGAGTTTCACAATTGGAAATAAACAAAACGTGTCTTTCTAGCGGAGGAACCCTACAGTTTTAATGGCAGAGCAAATGCGCACAAAGTTGACGACAAAAGGGAGGAACTCGGTATATGCAGATGGCCGTTTTCAACATACTATCGATTTGCAAACTATTGAGATGTCGATTTGATAAAGCTTGGAGAAGGAGAAGAAGGGGAGTCAGAGAAAAAATGAGAAAGCGGGACGGTCAGTGCACGGTGAGTTTGGACGCATGGAGGGGTCGGTGCCACAGAGCGATCGCGTGCGCTTCGTACGTTTCTCATCATAAAATGGTCAACACTCCACACCTTGCATTGTCTCTCGTCCCAGGTGATCAAAACATAACAAGAATTTGCTTGATTCAAGCACTTTCAGCACGCATACCAATCGCTCCAATGCGAATCGGTGTTGATAGAAAACACAAGGAAAAAGAAATGTTGTAATGCAGGGAATGAATGTAACAGAAACAAAGTGTGGTCAGGCTGGATGTGGGCAAAATATGAATCATATACCGAAGAAATTGGAGTAGAATAGAAATATGTAGATAAGCTTATCACTATGAAGAAAATTCTGAAGAGAAATACATAAGTACTATGCGGACACCTAGGAGAGGATTAACGTTAGGTTGGAAGGCCGCGTAATAATAGGTACGGACACGGACTAACTAGAGCAAATCTTGGCTCTATTAGGAAGGGACCGATGCTCCGTATCCACTAACTTTGTGATATAACCTGGAATGTATAAAAGTTTTCCTCATGGCCCGTAGCGACTCCATATCACGGAAACTTGGGAAGGATACCTCACTTCTCATTTTGAGAAGATCTGCCCATTAGACCGCATAATCGAGTTCCATGTTTGTTTATCTACCACTAAAACTGGAACATTCTGAAGAAGATTAGCATAGCCCTTCTCAAGGATTGCTCTCAAATTTGTGAAAAGTTTCTTTTGGCATAAATTGAAATTCCAAATATTGTTGAGGTAGTTAGTAACTGCCCACTACGTTGCAGAGTTTCACACTTTCAAATGATTAAAAAATGTCTTTTGTGAAGAAACCCTACAGATCAGATAGCATAAAAAGGACATAAAGAAACGCAACTGCGCGGTTAGTTGACGACAAAAAGTAGGGACAAAGTTGTGACTCGGTATGAACAGATGGTCATTTCCAACATGCTCTCGTCTCACAAATTATTGACACAGTGATTTGAGATAGCTTGGAGGAGCAGAAGAACGCGAGTCAGAGAAAAAACGAAGAAAAGGAGATGGTCAGCGCACGGTGAGTTTGGACGCATGGAAATGTCGGTGTCACAGAACGATTGCGTGCGCATCGTCTGTTTCTCATCATAAAATGGTCAACACTCCACATCTTGCATTGTCTCTCGTCTCAGGTGATCAAAACATAACAACAATTTGCTATATTCGAGAACCTTTAACAGGCATAGCAAATTTCTTCAAATCGAATACGCGTTGATAGAAAACACAAGAAAAAGAAAATTTTGTAAAACGGTGAATAAAAAGTGTGATCAGGCTAAATGTGTGCAAATTATGAATCGTCTATGAAGGAAGTCGGAGTAGACTGAAAATAGTCGGATATCGCCAGTATCAAGAAAATTTCTGGGGAATGTTTAAAAATGCCAAAATTTCTTGGTGTCTCGTGATTACTTTTCTTGTATCCGATACTAATAAATAACATGGAAATTTATCTTCGAAACTAGAAACCTTTTTTGTAGAAAGTTAGACGATTTGCTCCGAATTAAAGATCGTGAAGCGTAGAGTTGTAGCTTTCATGAAACGTTTAAGTATTTTATTTTTTAAAAAAAACCAAAAAAAACAAGAGGGAACAACGGATTTCATTATTTCCATGCCTATCAAGAGGTTCCAGAGACAAAAGTGTGCTTCACAAGTCAGGAGCTTCCGAATTTCAGTTAAAAAGTGTTTTCTCTCAGTTAGTGAATTCTACGCCACCCCCCCCCCCTTCTGTTCTATACATTTTAGCTCAAAAACGTCATTTCCTCCCCTTGAATCTTACAATTAAGAATGCCCGTTGATTACTGTTTGATTTATAGAAAATACCTTTAAAATGTGACTGGTACCACTCGTATAGTATAACACATAGTTTTTTTTCAAAAGAAAAAAGTGCATCCGCTTTGGTTTTGATGTTGAGATTCAGAGATTCTAGAGAAAACACCTCTTAAAAGGTTTCCATAATTATATGTGTCTCGCTCGGAGCGATGTTATCGAGCGCTCATATCCGCGCGTATCGCACGGCGATCCTCTTTTCTATGAAAGGTGGGACGCGTTGTCATGAACGCATCGCTATCCGCATGCCACCGTGCCCCATTGGCGCAGTCGGTTAGCGCGTGGTACTTATAGTCTATAGGGCATGCCAAGGTCGCCAGTTCGAGCCTGGCATGGGGCAGATCTTTTTTGCATCCCTCTGTTAACATAACCTTTTATTCTTCATGCGTTTAGGAGGACATAGAGAGAAATTAGTCAATATTGGTTGCTCTCGCTAAGAAAAGTTTTGTAACGGTCGGACGAATGGGTGTTGAATGAGTCGATGATTGTGGAGACTGCTGATGTTTGTGTTGGTGTGACGAATTTTCATCAGTTGGAGCCATTTATAGACGAAAAAACGATCGAAATCCGTCCTCCGAGTCGACGACAGGGTAGAGCTCGACGATCTGGAATGTGAAACTGGAAACTGGAAAAAGAAAAACAAACGGCTATGACAATAGCAGGCTAAGAAAAATTTGAGAAGAATCTCAGCGGGAGATGAACTTAAGTAGTCGAACTAGGGCAGTCCCAACAATAAGGTGCTTTACTTCTACCTACCGGGGTTCTTTTTCCCATTGGGAACAAGTTTGGTTCGGTGAGTTCGGCGGCGTCGATAAGACTCTGACGCTGGAGAGGACTGCGTCCGGACCGGAACAGTGCTCCGCGAAGAGCCGTAGTGTCATTGAGCATCATGACGGTGCAGAACACTGAAAAAGACCGTAAGCAATGGTCAAATAAAAAGAAACTGTCAGAGATCTAGGCTAGAATTCGAGGCTTTGGAACTTACCAACAATGAGGAATCTGTTCATCATAACTGACAGCTCAAATGTCGAATGAGCTCTCCGCCTCATTTTCGGGCCTTAAAAAGAGGCCACAAAACCTGCGACTCCGCCCCAATTTTTCAGCCGCACCATGCAGTAATGAACGGAATAATAGAATTTCGCAGCCGGTTTCGCACGTCATGTACTACGGTAGCTGTGACAATCTAATAAACTTCACAACACTTTTCAGCGTGAAAACTCTTTTATTGAATTGTGTGCGCTTATCACGAGAGTGATCTGATATGGGTGTGTGGAAAAGAGGAGAAGGTGAAAATCCTAGTTTTTCGACTATGAAGTTTGTATTCAAAGGGACAAATCCTTGGCAATCAACTGTTACAAAAGAGATCCATTGGAATGATGAATGGGGAGACAATTGAATATTGGACTGTGAATTGCAGGACCCGTTGGAATGATGAGTAAAGAAATTAAGAAAGGAAATAAAGGGTTTCGTTGAGAAGAAAATGGCAGAAAGCATGACAAAGTGACTGACAGAAGGAAACAATTCTATGAAAAAAATGAACATGAAAAACTTGGAATCTTTGACATGTGAGCAATACATTACAATAAGGTAATCAAAAAAGCTAAATTATTGATTAATTAATTTTTGAAACAGTTTCAAAAAATTGAAAAAAAAACTCTAATAAGTATACTGTGAAAACTAAAAAAAATTAATTAACTCTACAAACAATCAGAAATACGAAAAATCCGGGTAGCTCTTCGAGATTTCCATTGTGAACGGGTGTGGCTGCATCAACTCGAATGTTTCAATTGTACAAAGCGTTTCACGCTTGAATGCGGCGACTTTCTGGAAAAAGAGATGATTTTGGTTATGAACTTCTGAAGATCAACGAGCAGAGTCTCTGTTCTATTTTTTCTCCAAGAATCGCCAGCATTTTAGTGTTAACTAGACGTTGAAGTTGAATTGACGGAAAAAATGGAATCGCATTGAGATTCAGATTCAGAATAAAAATCGGAATTCCTGATGAGCACTCCTTACGATTTCCGATTGTTTTTCAATAACAACATATATTTCCCTATATTCTCTTCCTCAATGTTCCCCATTCAACAAGAAGATTTCATGTTTTTGTATATCCGGCGATGGAGAACAATGGGAACGAGGGCGGCAGTACAACACTCACCTGTACATTGCATATTCGAAGGAGAATTTCGGCAAATCTGGTAGATGCTTCAATGGCGTCTTTTGTTTGTTGTTGAAGCCATCGTTGAAGGGAATCTAGTAACCTCTTGCGTTTGGCAGCGATCAGTTGGGAGCCATGATTTGTCAGGGATAGGCAATCTGGAAATGGAACAGGACTTGACAGTGAACATTAACTTTGTGAATCGAAACATTTCAAACAATATTCAATATTTCTTCAAGAGTTCTCTGTGATGTCATGTTTTCAATACTCTGCTCTGAACCCATCCATCCTTCTCATTCAAAACATTGTTTTCAGGTCGACTTTTGTTTCACTTCTCAACTTCCTTACTGGGATCAGTGAACACCCACACGCAAATCAGTTCCGAGTTCTTCCAGCTATTTTCAGTATTTTTCTGACGTATCTTGACGTCTACATGTTTCCATAGTTTCGCAATCCCCATCCCCAACCCGTGGGCAAACTTATTCAATTATGCCCGAAAATTGAATTACACGCTTGCAGGTATAGAAAACGCAGAGTATTGCTGGTTTACCAAAAGGTAAGTCGGCCGATAATATGATCAGCTAGTGGAGCAGAACTTATAATACGTTTTGCCGTTTGACGTTGGCAATTTTTTTTTGTTGGAAAAAAAAATCAAAGATTTTGGCTGATTTTGGGCTTGCTGGATGCAGAAAAATTTGGGGATTACAGAGATATTTGAATCGCGAACCAAAACTGTCAATTTGAACTGAAAACCTTTCCAGAAACGTTTCGAAACTGTTAATCTTCACTTCCCGGCCGCAAAACATCGGCCACGGCCACTAGGCCACCGAGAGAGTTTGTCTCTCGAGTCTCCGCAGAGAAACGAGAGTGCATCGGCCGCCGCCGCCGTTTTCTCTCGTTTCTCGTCGCCTTGTCATCGGCAAGAGTATTGCCAGTTTATGTGCCGTCGATAGCTCAGTTGGTAGAGCGGAGGACTGTAGCGTCAGTGGTTATCCTTAGGTCGCTGGTTCGAATCCGGCTCGACGGATTTTTTTTTTGTTTTTTTTAAAGAGTCTAAACATACTGCGCGCGAGAAATTTGGTTTTGTTTGAACATGTGTTTTCAAAAAAAAAAAAACAACTCACCAGGGTCAAAGAATATGATGGCTTGTAGCAGCACGTATTCCACTTTTGTCAGTCGCATCCTTCGAATTGGAACCAGAACGTCATTGATTACTGCCACAACCGTCGGCGTTAAACCGAACGTTTTATTTGAAACTCCATCACTTGACACTGATTGTGCGACGTTTCGAAACCTAAAAAAGAATAAAGGAATACTTTTGAGAAAAAAAATTCAGAATCCCACCCGGATAATCCATCTGGAAACACTATCCTGTCGTTGAACTTTTCGGGTGTATGAAATGCTTCAGCTAATACCAAATTGGAGAACGCCGTATGAATGAACAGCCGTTTTTGATCCTCGGGCATTAGATGACTGAATACCTGTAAAAAAGGAGAACTGCGGCAATTAACAGCAAAAGTTGTGTTGTACATACCTCGAAAGACTTTGCCCATTCGACTAGCACTGTGAGGATTTTGGCCCGCCAGTAGGAGAAATTCGTTGGGAATTTTTGATCCATTACTGCATCATACTGAAAATCATTTTTTTTAGGAGTTACTAAATTAAAATTTTTGGAAGATTTTTCAAGAACTCACCGTATTATTCTTGTCATTGAATGCAATATGGCTCATGTCCAGCGCTTGTTTCAGACTTTGATGGATTGTCATGGCAGATGAGTGAAGGAGTTTTTGATATCTGAAAATATACATGTCTGTGACACCAAATTCGAAGCTAGCCAAACTTGGCTGATTCAATGTTTTCAACTCGAAAACACTGTTTCCCATGGCAATTATTTTTGGAAACTTACAAAATCTCCTTTTGAAGTAACAAATTGATCAATGGATCGACAGTTTCGTATTTCTGCTCAGAGCCCTCCATTCCGTTGATCTTTTTCCGTTTTCGTCTTTTCTCCATACTTAATTCTGCAAAAAACACTTTGTTTTGGGTCCAAATGTGTTTTTTCTCACCTCCTCGATCCATTCCAGCTACTATGCATTTTTTATATCGGCAATGTCTACACGAACATCTCATTGACCTATCGATTATACAATCTCCATTATTTTTACATGAATATGTTCGGTTCTGAAAACGGAAAATGGAATATAGTTCAATGACATAAAAGTACTGAAAAATGTAGCGAAAATTGGCTAAAATTTGAGTATTTTCAAATTTTAACCAATTTCAAATTTTTCCAACCTTTTTCGACATTTTTTCCAAAGACTCACCTCTAGAACAACTCTACGAAAGAAAGTTTTACACCCGTTACACGCTGCCACAGAGTAGTGAATTCCAGAAGCAACATCGCCACAGACACAACACAACTCACCTGCAAAATACAAATTCATGAAAGATTTCATTGAAAATTCAAAGAAAAAAAACGCACCCTGATTGAATTTTTTCGCCAAATCTTTTGCTTTGTGGCGGGAGTAGTTGGATTCTGAAAGCGGCTCTCCGAATGCCATCATAGCTGGAAAAACTGAACTTTGAGAGAAAAAACAGAAAAAAGTAAAAAAAAAAAAGTTGAAGATGAAGATGAAGATGATCGTAGGAAATTTCACATTCATAAAACTTTTATGAAATGCACGTAGCACTTAATACGTAAAGAATACGCAGAAAAGATTAGAGATGTATGCAGATCGGGATCATCTTTTTAGTGCACCATGTCTTTCTTTCAGTAGAAATTGGGAGAAAGTGTAGTTTCGAGAGAAGTTGTAGTGGGATTACAAGATTAACGAGTCTTAGATCAAATTTTGAATGATTGTGGATAAAGTGGAGACTATGATGTGAATGATTGAAAGCAAAATGTGGAAAACCAAAGAATCATTGAGATTCCATTGTGACATGGAGGTGTCGGGAGTTTATATAGGGGTATGAAGTCAGGAGGTCCGAATGAGAATAAGCACCTGTTTAGGCACATCATAGCATATCACACTTGAGGTAAACATTTTGAATGTTCTAGAGAAATCTGTCTAGTATCTGTGTCACGTACGTTTAGGAACAATAGATGCGCAGACACATGATAGTATACGCGCGGGGAAAAGAAAAGAAAGAATTGATTGTTGATCATATCAGTGAACGAAACTTTGGACTTTTGATACTACACTGGATCAAAACTGGTTTTGATAATCATTTTGAAACAAATAATCTCGACTTGATCCATAGATCAGTTTCAACGAGTAGGCAACGGAAAATATTAAATTATAATGGTGAGGTCTACTTTTTTTGAAAAAATAAGTGAAGAAAAGGGTTTTCTCACATGAAATCTTTAAGAAAACTGGAAAGGGCTGGCGAAAGCTAGGGGAAATGGTGTAAACATCCGATTAGACGAATATCGAGTCTTGAATATTCTACATATTCTATCATGTGAACAAATTAGTGCCCAGTCTCATCTAGTCCCGTCCATTTTCCGTTTCCTGCATGATTTAATACGTAAGAGCAGGAGATTGATTGATTTAAACACTAAAGACATATGAGTTTTGTTTCGCGGGGGACAAAACACAAGTATCACATGAGATCTTTGAAAAAAGGATTGAAAGAACAGAATGTACCGAGGGAGTACTTGAAGACCAGGAGGAAAACGCGGGGAGGAATGAGGTGAAAAGGTCTAAAGTCGAGAGAAAAACGAAAATCGAAATGTGAACTAAACTGAACTTTTCGAGTGTATAGAAACGGCCGGAGGTCATTGATGTTTGTTTGACATTGTTGTGTCGGCCCGTGAACCGCCCGTCCTACTCAATACGTCCTTTTTCAAGGTATGAAAGCAGCTAAAAGGACACTAATTCCCACGTAAACTAGGATCTTTCATCTTTGCCAAAAAGAGCTCCAAAGAGTTTCAAAAAAGTGTCTTAAACGCACACAAAACACAAAAAGCACAAACAAAGAAGGAAGAGGAAAAATAATGGTGAACATGGTGAAAGGCAGATAGATAAAGAGACATACACACTAGAGACAGAGGCGGTAGAGGCGGAGAGAGCGAGAAGCAGACAGAGAGAGACAGAGAGACCGATCGTCACCCCTCCAATATTACATTCCGTCTCGGGCTGCACAGAACGAAAACGACACGAGAGGCAGAGAGAGAAAAGTTGGGCAATTGGGAGAGAATGGAACGCAGACAAGAAAAGTTGGGACGAGAGATGAGGTCGGGAATAGATGGCGAATTGGCCATGAGGTCGGAATAGTGTTGCGAGAAGAAGAAGAAGAGGAAGAAGATGAACTAGTACTTTTGAGTATCTTTTGGTGGAAAACTTGGCAAAACTCGGGAGAAAAACGTTTCATGAATAACTCTTTTTATGATAAAGTTAGAGTTTTTTTAAAGTTAACTAAAAATTGTCCTCAATTCATTCTTCGTTTTTTTTTTTCTATTTCTCCTTCTTCTTCTTCTTCTCCATTTTTATTTTGTTCTCAATCGTCTGTTTTTGACCTTTCTAGCCACTAGTTGTTAGTTGTCGACGTCACGCACGAAGCGAATAATAGAAAAGAGTGGAGAATAGAATTGATGGATTGTATGTATCCAATTGTTTGGACATTTTGCACTTTTTAGTGTTTTCGATTTCAAACAACTGTTCAAATATCGATTTTCAACTTATTCTAACAACCAAAAATTGTATGTACATATCTTCTGGCTTGATCTGAGAGACCCGAGGAAGGGATGGAAACGGTTTTCTTATCCGTTTTTACTATCTTTGTAGGCTCCATCTCTTGTTTCACGGGAGAATTTGAACGTCAAAGTTATTTTATTAAATTATAAAATAGTTGTAAATTAGATTCAAAAACAATTAGCGGAAATCGGAACTACTGACGTTTTACGAAAGATTTCTCAATTAAAACGTTTCAAAGATCAAAAGAGAAGTTCCAAACATCAAATACAAATAGAAATTCAGGTTGGAATATATATGAATTAAAATTAACGGAACTGAAGATTGTCAAATTAAAAGTGAGATGGTGTATATCCAGATAGATTTTAGTTCTTAAAAAGGAATGAAATAAAATTTGAAATGAATTTGAAATGTACTGAAAATTCAGGTTTTCTTTGTACGATTCAAAGCACAAAAAACCTGTTAACACAAGACGAAAAAGTTTTTAACATCGGCACGTTTAGTTCAAAGTTCCGAAAACTGACTATTGACGTACATTGAAAACAGCAGTCAGTGGCTCGCCGAGCCAACTGTCACTGGGAGGATCTCCGTTTTGCACTATATGGAAAGTGCAGAAGATCAAATTGAAAGATGGTGATCAAAAGTGAAAATAACAAACAGAACGGTTCCGAACTATCTTTCTATCGATCTTCTGCGTTTTGAATGTGTACTTTGCACGCAGTATTGACAGAGAAAGACAACACTTCACGTAAAAATGCAGTTTCCGTAGTTTTTAGTGTTTAGTGGCATACTGAACAGAAGGATGGGAATCGGGTATCAAAGTGATTAAATATACAACTGGGCAGAATGATGACTGGACAAGGAACAAAAAGCTCAGACTATGATTACATGAGCGACGAAGGAGTGAAAAAGGCGAGACACACACACAAACAGCAGCATTCACTCATTCATTCACCGACGAATTGGTAGACGAAGGTAGGTTTGGGCGATTTGGCACGCAAGAAAACACGAGGACGTCGTGTTCGGGTTAGAAGGCGAGAAAGAAACCCTCCGAAATTCTCTCGCTTCGTTTTGCTTCGTTCTTCTCTTTTTCCTCTCTCCTTGTCTATCTTTTTCTTGAAAAACAACAATCTTTGAGCAGTGTTGACGTGACGTACGTCTGTTTTTCACGCGTTTACGTGAACGCTAAACTACGAACGTTGAGCGCTCGGTCCACTTTTTGGCGATGAGACATCGAGAGGATTTAAAAGGAATTTTCAGTTTTCAAGAACAGTGATTGGATATGATAAGGAGATTGGAAAGGAAACGAGATCAAAACATGAAGCGGAAGTGAAAGTTTTGAGTTTTAGCTTGAAGCACAAAAAGGGAAAAAATGAGTTGGATTCTTTTATTAATGCTGAGCAACTAAACATGCCAATAGTAAAGCAAGCATCTCTGCAAAAGTAAAAAGCAAAAGTCGGAATAATTAATTGGCTTTGATGCATGTGAAATAGAAACATTGCCAGAGGCACAGAGAAGCGCAGAAGTGTGCATTGAGTGCATGTGAAGCGTAATGAGCAATGCAATGAGGGAGCAGGTGCTCATTGAAAGCATTTCTGAATTCAACTAAATTGTGGAAATTTCTCAGAAAGTGGGACATGACTACATTAGGCGAACTTTGATTTGACATCGTCGACGTGCAGGCATAACGAAAATCTGATTTCAAGTAGATTAGGATAAGAGTTGATCAGTGATAATGGTGTCGTAAAGGAAACTTTGCACGCGGTGAGAGGTGAGAGCAAAATTTGAAGGACGAGATCAAAAATGAGAGGGAGCGATGAATGATGTTTTTTTTCTTTCAGGAATCGCAGTTTTCAAATGGAAAGCGGTATGAATTTGCGTTTGAATAACTCCTGATTTTCAACTTCTCAAATACCACCTGCACATAAAATCAAACCACACACAAAAACTACTTGACCATCATGAAACCGTCCCTGAACTATGCATCCCAATATGTTTCCTTCAATTTTACAGTGCTGTATCTTATTTACAATGTACCATACAACCGCTGAATTCGTTCCATTTCCTGGCTGACAATAAAACGGAAAGGAAAAATACAACTCTTTCTTCTTTCCTTTCCTTTCGTTTTTTAGTTTTCTTTTCCCTTCTTTCTTCCTTTCTTCCTTTTCCTTCTTCCGTTTTAGTGGTCTCGTCGTCAACTGAACAAACTGTTCATCTCACGACGCGACCGCTCCTTTTCCTGCTTTCTCATGTGTCCCACCACCAATTCTGTAGCAATGACTGTGTCGACGTAACGTCATCTAAATATCATTCACTTATTTGCATAAAGTCCCGTCAATAGTACCTGTATAAAAACCGCCAGAAGCAGACGGGTTTTTTGACAGTTTTTTGGTTGGGATTATCTGTTTCTATTTTGGATTAAATATTTTTGCACTGTTGCGTTATTACTATGGTCAAAAAAAGTATTATTTTCGTTTTCAATGGATGTTTAATTTCCGTTTCACATCCGCACTTTCTTCGAAACTCTGAAGCCAGTTTTCAAAAAACTGCCCGGACAGCTTTTCCAAAATCTATTTAATTTTGCCAATTTCAAAACACAGTTGACTATTGTACTACATAACTCGTCACCCTTCATTCCTCTCGTCAGAATTCCCAATCCACTTGTCGGAAACCAAAGCAAGTGAGTGAAGAGAGTGAATTTTGCGGCCGGCATTGTAAAGCCAACCGGCCGAAAAAACTAGTAACTAAGCACGCGACGGCTCGCGAATTGGCAGCAGCCGGACTGGTCATCATTCTCATTGTCGACTGTCTACCATCTGGCCGGTTCCAGCTTTCCTCATCTAATCTCTCTTTTCAATACTGCCGTCGTTCGTCGCCGCACACTAGACTAATACCTCATCTGACACCACATTGACACGATCCGGGCACTGTCGTTTGAACATTGAAAGTTGACTCGACTCCTTTATGTGTCCAGAAGTGTCCGAAGCATCGGTCGAAACAGAGACGTAGCGCATTTAACATCGAAACGAATCGAAACAAGCGAAAAGAAACAAATGTTTAATTGCGGCAAGCTGTTCAACTTTTTGTAGCCCATACAGTTTCTTTCCCTTTTCAACTCACTTTCTCATCTCTTCCTCCTTTCCTCTTCCGTTTCTTTCATTTTCTTTCCCTTTCATCTTTGCCTCATTAGGATTATATTTCCTTATCATGTGCCACGCCTATACAATCCCAATTAACAATTTCCTCGCTTATCATCACAGATCGCACCAGATCTGAACACATATTCATTACATTGCATTTGTTACAGTAAAGAAAAGGAAATAGAAAAAACAAGGAAACGAAAGAGAAACTTGTTCAAGTTTCAGATACTGTAGTCGGCAGTTGGAGATGGATGTTCTGCCCAAGTCTGCCATATCAATAATATATGCCAATTCGGCTTTTTGCCTTGGCTTCTGCGCTCTGTTTTCTAATTGTGAATCATGGTAGACGGAGGCAAAAAGGAGAGACTTGCAGAACCGGTCGAGGGGTTTCAATTAGCAACCTAGTCTGAATTTTCACAACAGCTGATGATGATTTTGCCACCGCCGATTTGCTTATCTGCTTTGCATTTTTTTTCAAGTGTTAATCGGATTTCTTTTCAGTGTTTTTGGAAAGGATTTTAATGTAGGTCCCTTTTAGACAACACGTGTCAGAATTTGCAGAACCTTCACAGTCACAGCTTCTTCTTTTGCTGAGTCATAGGGCATAAGGGCAAACTCATAGTTGATTACTCATCGCTTCTGACTTCACTGAATTGCCTTCTTGACGTCTTCAGATATTCATCTGACACTAGAAACTTCTAGATTCTCAACGTTCCGCGTCACTGTTACACTTACACTGTACGGCCTTTCTCAAACCCCTAACAATGGCATGATGCAACTATAATATCTCATGCCCTCCAAAATCTTGCCAGACTTTCCTATTTTTGACACTTTTTTTTTTTTTGCCATCCCATTCATCTTCATGATAATAGGATTTGATTTCAATGATAGTTTCACTTTCATCCCCTTCCCTCCACCTGATCAGCAGAAGCCAACGGCTATCGTTTTTTTCAGTGGATTTGTCCAAAAAACCAGAAAATTGTAACATTAGACACCCCGACGCATCTTCAACTGACCATCCAATTTATGGATGCAATCATGGCGCAACGCTCAACGCTTCATCGCCCGGTGTTCGCTTTTCCTAGTTGCCTTTTCCCTTTTTCACAAAACTTCAGCCTACTATCCAAGAGATTTTTTTCATTTTCTTGGGTACAGTAAGTTTTTTCTAAAAGTCCAGTTTTTGAATATTTGTTCAAGTTAGTTAAAATTGTCCTTTTACCAAAATTTCAGTAGCAGTGTAAAATCTATCGACCTTACCCAAAAACTAACGAAAACACTATTCTCGGCCGACCACCATGTTTCATCTCCAGCCGTTTATTTGTCCAGAAAGCGTGAATTCAACAGAAAACTGTTGCTCCTTTGAACGTTCCCGTCGTTGACTACACCACTCACTTCAACACACACACACACAATTTCAAGAGTCAAATGTATAATAGAGAAATAAACGCCTCGGGAGGGAGAAGTAGAAGGAGGGAATAAAACCGAACCGGTTAGGATGTTCGTGAGTAGTAGAGTGTGTGGTGTTGCTTCTTCAACTTTTCATCCCGATTATCCCGAATGATGCCGAAAGGAGACACCGTGCCATTTTTGGGTTCTGACATCTTTTTGACAGAGGTTTTCTTATATTTTCTGTAGAAATATGTAATTTTATTTCTCATAGCTTTTGAACCTCTTGTTATTATCTATTTTTTGCTGTATTACTTGAATATACTTGAATCTCCTTGAATTTATATTTTGCTTTCTCTTTTTCTCCCACTTCCGTATCCTCTTAAACCTCAAAAACTCTTATTGTACAGTAGAAAATCGTGTGGACGGAAGAGAAAAGGAGCGAACAATTCGACGGTTGAGACGGCCCCGTGGCTGACACACGCAATTGCCATTGGCTTGAAAACGAACTGGCTACGGCAAAGTGACCAAAGCTGAAGAAGAAGAAGAAGTTGAAGAAGGGAAGAAGAAGCTGAAGAAGGATACAGACACAGACGGTCAAAGATACAACACAAAAGGACGAATCGTGCGCGCGAAGAGGGCGAGCGAGGAGGCGACGGGCGACAAAAAAGAGAAGGAAGATCACACCGCATATGAGAAGCGATTCGCGTCGAACGGCACATGCCACCGTTATTCATAGTTATCACCTTTCTCCTTTCCACAGTTTTTCGGATATCACAGGTCAGTCTTCATTTACTCTATCAAAAAAATTTGAATCTTAGTTGTTGCCGTCTTTTAGAAATATCAAAATCTTGAAATAAGAAAGTTTTCAAACATTTGTTCATTAAAAATATTCTTTTGTAATGATTTTTGTCATTTTCAGAGTGTACACCATCATTTGAACGAGGAAGAGCTCAAACAGGTGTTTGGAGTCTCCAACAAACATGATGTGAGTTCACCCCTCTCTCTCCATTTAGCTTCCAATTGCTCAATACCCTTTTGCAGGTCCCCGAGTACAGTCTCATTCAAGCCACCAGAAAACAACTGAAAAATGGTGACCTCAAAATGAAATTCGTTGCCTGGAATGACACCTATCACTTGAACCTCCGTAAAAACTCGCGAATCGTCAGTCCTCATATAGTAAGTCTTTTGCAATATGACCTTCTTATCAAAAAAAAGGAAAAAGAAAGTGAAAAGGATATGTTGGCTTTATCTCAGGGACAGCTGCTTTCGATTGTTGTATCGGGTATTGCGTGAACGTCTTACGCAATCATCATATCACTTTCGCCTCCGGTTTTTTACTTTCATTTTTCTTCGTTTCCGAAAATTCGTTTGATTATAAGCAAGAGAAGATTAGATTCACATTCTTCTCTTCAAACTGGAAGGGAAACTGAACTGTCATAAGAGGATGAAGCTTACCCATACACTTTTACAACTATGATGACTCACGCACTCATTTCAAGCAGACAACAGACAGAGATTTTATAGATATCTGTGATTCGGCATGGTGACGATGACATCACCACCTTCAATGGCTTGCGTGACTATGAACAGTGTCATTACCAGGTGAACACACACATTTATCCATATCATGACTGGTTTCTCATTTCTATAGGGTGAAGTCAAATCACATGGTAACATGAAAGCCGCCATATCCGATTGTAGCGCTCTGATGGGTTCGATTGTGATGGAGGATCATTTTCTGGTGCTACAGACGCTTCCCAAACGGGTTCATCATCTTCAGGTCGGTAGTGTAAGCGGCTTAAGGGCAAACTATTGAAGTTTGTCGCTAGTTTCTTTGGTTTCGGTGAAAGGCAAAGAAACAGAATGCGCAGAGAGAAAAGGGAAAAGGAGATTGAGAAATGACAGGGTGCGGGAGGGCTAGGGCTACATAATTTGAAATTTACGACTGGGAAAAACTACGAGAAGTTCACTGCAAGTTTTTCAGAAAGAACGTCACCTAGTTTACAAAAGATCCGCTGGACTTTTGACTGACACTGAAAGTAAAATCCGAGAAGAGATTACTAGGCTCCAGGAAGCACAGGAATCGTTTTGTGACACTAGTGAACAACTCGATGATCCTGCAATGAGTAAGTGTTTCTAGCTAACTCCTGATTCTAATCCGCAACGCTAAACCAATCAATTACCATCGCTTCTGCTTTTTTAACCTATTCTTTGTTATTCAGCAATTCCAGCCCACCTCCATTTCAACTACACCATTCCTACCTCCGCGCAACTCGACTCACCGTTCATCTTCCCCAACATGGACCCAATTACTCTGGAAATCGGATTGTTTTTGGATTCAAAACTGTTTGAACATTTTGAACGGTAAAAATGTTCCAGTAAACTTTAAAAATGTGTTCTTGTGCAGAGAGTACATTCAAGACGCAGAGCAACATCTTCTCGAATTTTCTCTGGCTCTTATTAACAATGTTCATGTGCTGTACCAACAAGACACTTTGACACCAAACTTGGACATTGTCATAGTGAGATATGAGATGTGGAAAAATCAACCTGTAAGTTTCTCAAAACTTTTTTTTCACAAAAGTTGTTTGTAGAGCGCCCTGAGCACCGGAGTTCATAAAAATGGTCAAGCTCAAAGTCTACTAGACGCTTTCTGTCGGTACCAAGCTCACATGAATCCAGGAACTGATTTGACTGATATGAATCATTGGGATCATGGAGTTCTGCTCACTGGCTATGATATCTACCACACTACAACTTCTGTGGCAGGAGTTGCTCCAGTTGCAAGAATGTGCGATCCACTGTTCGCTTGCTCTTTGGTAGAAGGTCTTCATCTTGGAAGATCGTTTGTGCTTGCTCATGAAATGGGTCACAAGTGAGTTCTTCATGTGTTTCTTTTCAAACCTACGATAAAACTTTAGCATGGGAATGGTACATGATGGTGTCCAAAATCAATGCAGCAAAAGTTGTTGTCTAATGTCCGCGGTTAACGGAGCCGGTAAGACAACATGGTCGGATTGCTCTGTCAGAGAATTCAATGCGTTTTTGTTGCAGTTAGAGTAAGTGTTCTATTTCTTAAAGAAAAAAATCACTCCAATGTTTTAGTGAGTCTGGACGTGGAAACTGCCTTCGGGACGCATCGCCTGGCTTGATCTCTACCAATCATCTCTCCGACACTCGCCTTCCTGGACAAAGATTCACAGCTGATCAGCAGTGTTCTTACTTTTGGGGTAGAGATTATAGAGTAGAAATCCCCAATGGAAAAGCTATGGATGTAGGTTTCAGTTGAATTAATCACAAAAAACTGAATGTTCAGGATATTTGTCGTATTCTTTGGTGTGGAAATAGTGGATCAACAATATCCACAGCTCACCCAGCACTTGAAGGAAGTTGGTGTGGTGCTGACAAAGTGAGTCTCTATTTTTTCATCGTCAATAAAAAATGGTTGCAGTGGTGTCACAAAGGACAATGCACTCCTTGGAATTTTGGTCAGTCGCCAGTATCGATTGATGGGCAATGGAGTGACTGGGGAGGCGCCGAAAAAGGGTGTCCCATTCAACAATGTGCAGTGTCAGGAAGTATTACTATCCAAGCACAACATAGAGATTGCGTAAATCCTGCGTGAGTTCTGGTATTAAAAAAACATGGCAATAGTCATTTTCTAGTCCAAACAACGGAGGAAGATCATGTGAAGGCGCTAACATTCGAGGAATTGTTTGTGGAGCGACAAGCAGTAATTGCCTTGGTTTTAGTAGAGAAGAGTTCGGAAACAAGATTTGCTCGGCAATCAAATTTGACCCACACAAACCAGATCAACAGTTGACTGGAGAAGGATTTGAACGTAAGAAAAACTGTGTTTAGTTGAGAATAACAGTAAATTTTCAGATTCTACTCAACCTTGTCGAGTATGGTGTCATTTGATTGGTTCCGAGCTGATCAGAAACAAAGGACAGTTCCCCGACGGAACACCTTGCGGATATGACTCTTATTGTGTTGGAGGACAGTGTCTTGCACTTTCTTGTGACAACAAAGCTCTAGTGGAACAAGAAGAAGATTGCCCAAGACTCGAGGGAAGAAGTATTCATCAATGGGAGGATTGGTCATCTTGGTCGGAATGCAGTGTTTCCTGTGGATTGGGAGGCCGGCAAGTCAGGAAAAGAGAGTGTTCATCTGGAAGAAAGTGTCAGGGAGTGTCCGAAGAAGCGAGAGGTTGTGAAGGTGTTCTTCGAGACTGTGAGGAATTCGGAGAATGGAAGGATTGGGGACCGTGTAGTGAGAAGTGTGCACTTGGAATTCAAAAACGATTCCGACCATGTCTCACAGACGCCTGTCCTAGTGAACATCTGGTTCAGAAGAGACCATGTGATAATGTCAGTATATCTTGTATTAGATTTGACGACAAAGTAATAATTTGCAGGAAGGCTGCTGGACTAACTGGGATGAATGGTCATCTTGTTCTCAAACTTGCGGTGGAGGTCGAAGATATCGTATCCGAAAATGTCTCGACGACAAATGCGATGGAGATGATCTAGAGAAAGAGTCATGCAATACTCAGAAATGCATATCCCAAACTTGGGGAGACTGGCTTCCCTGCTCAGTTTCCTGTGGTATTGGATTCCAAATTCGAGAGAGATTATGTGACGGCCAACTTTGTGCGACTGCCAACAAACAAGCAAGAACATGCAATCAACAACAGTGTCCCTCTTTCTTTTCTTTGGCAGTATGGAGTGAATGGGGAGAATGGGCATCTTGCACTGCTACTTGTGGAGAAGGAATTCAAACTCGCGAAAGAGCATGTCGACGTGGATCTTGTGAAGAATCCGACGCCTCACAGAATCGGCGTTGTGTCAATGGTCCCTGTGATCATTCCTATCTCCCTTGGTCTGATTGGACTGCATGTGAGACTTGCTCATCGTTTGATAGCCGAAAACGTATTGCAAAGTGCGACGGAACAACGGATAACTGCCAAGGTAAAAATTAACTATGACATTCTCAAAATCCAGTTTTCATTGTTTTTGTTTCCAGATAAAATAGACGAAGAAACATGCGACAATGCATGTCTTCGCGAGCAAACAGCATTTGGGTCTATTCATCCAAAAAGGCCAAAGCTCATTACGAGTAACGATTTGAGAAAAGCGTTCGGTCGACCATTACTTCCAATCGACTCTATAAAATCTGCAAAGTGGTCGGAATGGGGAGCATGTAGTGTAACTTGTGGATCTGGAAAACGTGTAAGAACAAGAGACTGTCCACCGGGAGATTGCGCTGATGACGACACACAAACCGAAAATTGCAATTTGAATAGCTGTTTGGAGTTGTTCATATGGAGCGATTGGTCGGGATGTTCCAAGTCTTGCGGAAGAGATGGAGTTCAAACAAGGCAGAAGCTATGCCTTTTCAATAATGCTGAGGTATGTGTTTTCCCTACTTTGACATTTTATAATATTCATTTTTTAGTGTTCGAGTTACGCGGAAAGCAGAAGGTGTCAAAACCAAGCGCCTTGCAGTTCAAGTGGCTCCTCTAATTCCATCTCAGAATACGCCTTTGATGCGCCGAAATGGTCTGAGTGGTCATCATGGAGCGCTTGCTCTTGCTTCTCATTGACCTCCACTCGAAGAAGATTCTGTCAAGTAGCCGACCCAACTGTTCAAGGATTCTGTGCTGGCTCCATCTTAGAGCAAATCCCTTGCGCTCCTGGAGTAAGTAAATCCCTCAAAGTCTCTTGTCCTTTCTTTCGCTGTTTTCAACATCCCTCTTATCCTACTCTTCTACTACTAAGCCCATTAGCCGCGTGATTTTGCAGAGTTGTTCACCGTCGGCCGGCGGCTGGTCATTATGGTCGGAGTGGTCGTCGTGCTCGAAAGACTGCGGCGATACCGGACACCAAATTAGGAATCGAATGTGTAGTGAACCGATACCGTCGAATCGCGGTGCCTATTGTTCCGGCTACTCATTTGACCAGCGGCCATGCGTGATGGATAATGTGTGTAGTGACGAGAAGGTTGACGGCGGATGGACTGAATGGACATCATGGAGCGAATGTACCGATTATTGCAGGAATGGGCATCGGAGTAGAACAAGGTACTCGAATTGGATCAAAAGATTATTCACAACAACTAATGGGCAAATGATCAATTGGATGTATTTTTCAGGTTCTGCGCAAATCCGAAACCATCACAAGGCGGAGCACAGTGTGCTGGCTCCGATTTCGAACTTCATCCATGTTTCGATCCAGCCAGGTGTCACTGTAAGTTTGTCAAATCAGGAATGCTCGACTGCTTCGCTTCTTCTATTAAGTTCTTGCACATTTCAACTATCCCGATCCACACAATTTTTATTTTTCCTTTTTTTTGCATGCATTTTCAGTACGAGACGGCGGCTGGTCTTCGTGGTCAGATTGGACACCTTGCTCTGCGTCATGTGGTTTTGGATTCCAAACCCGTGATCGAACATGTAGTGCTCCGGAGCCAAAAGGAGGGCAATCATGCACCGGATTAGCACATCAGACTTCTATCTGTGATCTCCCAGCATGTGATCATGGTATTTTTCTTTCTTTTTTTCTTTCTATTTCAGTTTTCTCTTTTCCCACAAATTTTCGTTTGCATGACTGAAGATAAAGCAAGAAACTAGGAACTAGAAATCAAAAACTGAAAACTAGATACTACTAGAAACGTGGAAATTGGTACGTTTGCAGAGAGTGATGGCGAATGGTCAGCATGGAATGAATGGTCACATTGTATGGGTAATTGCGGTGTTGGCACACGGACAAGGTCAGTTTTCACATGGCCATAGGAAGGAAAATTAATGGACAAATTGACAGCTCGAAAAATTACCAACCCAAGGATTAGTTAAAATCCCCATTTTCAGTTTAGCCCTCAAATTTAGTTCAGAGCTTACTCCAATTTCCTAGGGTTGCTGTTATTCCTCCCTCAGTCAGCAGATACAGATCTCGTCTTTCATGGCGTCGTTTCCCCCCGTTTCTCCTTTTGCGCGTTTCACTTGTATACTTAGGCTAATGTATTCATAAAGCTGTCAGAAAAGCGCTAAGGCAAGAAAATTAAGTGCGTTTATACCCCCAGCCTCATCAGAAATTCAATACATCCATCAAAGCCGTTGTGCACAGCGTAAATGTACTAAGGGCTCTATGTCTCTTCTCCGCTTTGCCCCGCCTTTTATTTTCTTTCCTTTCCTTTCTTTTCTTCCCCATTTGATCCGAATCCATTTATTTCTCTCCCCTGGTCTTCTAACAATAATGGTAATTGGACCCGCCGAAAAGAGAAGCGAGTGCAAATGTTTTGATAATTAGGAATGGGATTGGCCGGGTGGCCAAGAAGGAAACACGAAAGGAAATGGCTCTGAATGGGAGAGAGAATAAATTGGCACACAATTAGAATGGACAAGTAGCCCGTTTGATTGCAGAGTACGAGCGTGTGTCAGCCCACCGACAAGTCACGGAGGACTGCCGTGTTTCGGAAGATCATCGGAGATAACAGAGTGCCAATCACCATCTCCAATGTGTTCATCCTTCATATCTTCTTCTCTTCTTGCAGATGGCTATTTTATCGATACCGATGAGCAGCAGTAGTAGGCCTTTTTATTTATTTATTTTCACTTCTATTCTATTTTGAATATTTTGAATTTGAGTTCCAGATTGAGTTTGAGTTTGACTTTCCATATTTATTCTTGTTCACTATTCTTCCTCACCCGGTATTATAGGATTTGTATTTGCTGACCTCCTCTCCTCATCCATTTTTGTATATATAGTTGACGTTCGCACATCTGTCGCGGGTAGGACTAACAACTGGCTAGCACGGCGGGTGGTAAGGGCAACATCTGCTCGTTTCTTTTTTCTCCTTCAGTCTTCAGTCCCCTTCCTTCTTCGGGCGAAAAGAAACCCTCGGTTTCCCCCTTCTTTTCCACTTCTTCGAATGGATGGATGATGATGGCTCTTTATGTCCCTTTCGGCGGCTGGCACGCACACGGAATGATTGAGGGGGGGAGGAAGGGAGGAAGACGAAAAGGAGAAAAAGGATAGAAAAGTGATGGGAATGGAATGGACTGGTGAATGGATTGGTTGGTGGGAAGCTTTCAACTACTCTACTCCACTCGAAATTCAATTCCCTTTCATTTTCTTCTCCCTTTTTTTGCTGTGACGCACACATAAGCTGGAGTTGAGTTCAAACGAGAGACGGGAAAAAAAAGACTTTTGGAAAAGAAAAGAAAATGGGAATTAGAAAGACAAGGGCAATGAGTCACATCACAGGAAGACCTTTAAGAAGATGAAAGAAGTAATTGGATGGTCGATGAGATAATAAGAAAATGAGAAAGATCCGTTGCTCTTTCCGCTGTTACTCACTCAGTAATTCAATTCAATTCGTTTCCTTGCCTTATCCATTTCATTACGTTCAAGATCTTTCCAATTTCCGATGCATGTCTAATTTCCGGTTTATATGTATAGTGCAATATACTTTACGTTGTTCATCCGGAAATTGGAAAGCATTGTACCTAATTTAAGCAAATCCCCCTTCCCCTCTCCATAATCTTCTAGAAAAGAAAAGAGAAATCGAAAGCTCCAAAAGAAGATATTTTCCGATTTAGCTTCCCACACTCACGACCATTTTCTATTCCCTTCCTTTCTGGTTCCCAGTATCAAATTTCGGTCATCTATGCTATGGCCCTATCTGTTTTGTTTTGTTGCTGAGAAACATCAGAGCCACCACGGAAAATATATACATAGGAAGAAGAGACTCCTCGATCTTTCTATGGTCATAATTTCTAATCCCCAGTGGATTTATGGCCGGCTCACGGCTCATTGCTTATACAGAAGATAAGAATCTGAGAGGGGAAAAGGCAACATTTGTCAGAATGGGACATATAAACATACACCAATCTTTCCTTTCGTACGAAAACCTATCTCATTTCAAATTCAACACATTTGTCTTGTTGGCCCAAGCCCAGTCCCTCGACTATAGAAGGAAAACGAAAAGAGAAAAGCGCTGGCTCTATGGCTCCTCGCCGAGCAACAGAAAATCGCATAAAGCGTCGACAAAGCCAATTAGTGAAGTCGGGAAGGGAGATTGAAGTTGTAAAATTTGTGTGCCACAGGGATCATGAAGAAATTTGGAAAATGGCAAACAGCAAAAATAAAAAATAAACCAAAATCCTCGACAGATGTGATGTGTCCATTCTGATTTCTAAATTATTGTTGTTCCAGGTCCCCATGTCTTTCAATCTTTTTCCCAAAATCCCATCCCAAATTGTATTGTCTTTCCTTTCCCAGTCGCTAATGTGTCTTTCTTCCGTAGTCACCTAATTTATTGAGTTGCATGTCCTCCAACAATTGAATTTATTGTCTTTCCCTCCATAATCTAGCTCAATTTAAGCCTTCACTTTCACATCCACAAATATGTCCAAAATATTGTTAGAGGATTCTCTCACTTTCTCTCTGAGTTCTTTCATTTTGACACCAATCTTTCTTTGCTTTCCAAGATCTCAATGATATTAGATTTTTGAAATACTGCAGTAAATAAAACG
Source organism: Caenorhabditis sp. 39 LS-2015 (assembly GCA_900536345.3). Classification (NCBI taxonomy): domain Eukaryota; kingdom Metazoa; phylum Nematoda; class Chromadorea; order Rhabditida; family Rhabditidae; genus Caenorhabditis; species Caenorhabditis waitukubuli. The sequence continues at coordinate 22,952 of LR563879.1, read as the reverse complement.
TGAAACACATCAAAAGTCAATGAACGAACATCTAACAACAAGTCACTGTATGGTAACAGTTGTCTGTCCAGACGTGACCTCTGTTATCAACATTGACCACCCCAAGACGGCAGGAAGGGGGCGTACAAACTACAATTGTCATCATTTTTATCAGTAAAAAGACTCTGTACACGATGCCCCCATAGTCGTCAGTTGCTGGCCGTTTTTGAAGGAAAATCGAAAGACCTCTCTATTCACCATATTTCTCACATAAATTTCGCTCATTCATTCATTTGCAATTCTTCCGTACGTGGCTGTACGTGCTTTATATTCTGTCACCAACTGGCACACACACATACACACGATGAGAAAAGGAAAAAGCAGCCGGACGATGCACTTGTTGCCACTGCTCGTCCTTTGTCTCATCTCCCTGCTGCCACCGTGCTTCATCGTCGATTCTGCTAAAATCCTGGTCTTTTGTCCATCCATTAGCAAGAGCCACGTCCTTTTGTGTTCTAAGTATGCCGACCTTCTCCACAATGCCGCACATGACACGGTTTGAATACATTTTCTTTACCTCCATCCTTTCTCCTTTTCCTTCTGTTCAATTCTATAGGACAGATGTTAGCTGTAGGCTTGGCCCGGCCCTCAGCCCTCACTCAAGCAGTCAGGACCAGGCCACGCCTTCTTTTTGAAACCGAGGGGAGGAGCCTGAGGAAACGTAAGCTAGCGGTCCCGAACCAGCTCAGTCTAGTCGTCCAACGCCACAGTGGACGGACGCCTCCTCCTGCCCTCTCCTCAATGCCTTCTCCCCTTTCCCGGGCAGTCTTCTGCCTTGCCTCTTCCTCAAACCAGTCAGAGGTTGTAGGTGCTATTTATCCCATCCTATGCGCAACAACTGGATAACTTTGACGGTGCGAAGAACGCCAAAGTATGGAGACTCAACAATGTCACTGATGCGTTCGATAAACGGATGAGCAGTTTCGACAATATAATGGAAGACACGCATTGCGGATTCTACGATCGCATCGACTACGAAGTCTACTTCTGGACGCCTATGTGCGAAGGTTAGTGGATATATTGAACATTCAGGAAGATATGAATTCTAAAGCAATGTATTCCAGATCTCGTACGGAATCGGCATCAAATGCAGCGCATCATCGACTACAAGTTTGATCTTGCCATCTACAACGACATCGACCCTTGCAATCCGTCAATTGTTAGGTAAGTTAGAATACTTATCCTTCCGTGACATGGAAATGATATGTAATCTAGCTTACAGGTACCTCAACATCTCAAAAACAGTTTTGCTGTCTTCCGAACCAATAATGGACAAAATCGCGTGGGACCTAGGCAAGCAGAGCTGACAGACGGCATCCGGAAAACTGATACCGATCGGATTTCAGGGCTGCCAGCGTTGCCGTCCTACATCCCCACAGTGGAGGAGAACCCCAACCATGATCGGATGGGCTTTTTTGAACGATTATCTAATGCTTATAAACATTTCCAATCCATTGTTGTCCATTACCTACAGGATAGGCATGTCCAAAATGTTAGTTGACAATCGATACTAACCTGTAACTAACCATTCCTTTGTCCGGTCCACAGTCTGCAGTCCGCTAACACACAATAACTTACGCTACATGTTGGGGAAAAGGAAATAACAACCAGGGGCTAGGGGAACTTTACAATTTTAGAATTGAGAGTTTAGATCTTCCGCGAACATGTCTCTCCGGACTTTCCGTCTTCCATCGAACTCATTCGCAACGTTTCCATCACACTGGTGAACACCGATGAGATGCTGGACATCTCGAGACCAATATCCTCGAAAGTAATATACGTCGGGATGCTGGGCGGTGGGAAAAATACGAAGAGCGTTCTCCCAGAGGTAGGGGAACTAATGAGATAGCAGAGCTGCTAGATGCAAAACAGAAATCCGTAATCTTATGTTACAGGATCTAGTAAATACGTTCAATAGGGGAGAGAAGGGATCTGTGTTCATTTCCTTCGGCACAGTAGCACCATTCAAAATACTTCCCAAGAAAATTCAAAACTCTATCTTCTACGCAATTAAGAACTTGCCCGACTATCATTTCGTGCTGAAAGTTACAAGCGGTCAGCTAATGTTTGCGGACCAATAGATTGATAAGGAATGATTTCAGATGATAAGAAGACAGTTGACATGTTTGCCAATGTTGCCAATATTGACCTAGTTGATTGGGTACCACAGAATGCCGTATTGCGTATGTTACTACGACTTTGCGGTGGAAAACAACAAAACAAAATATTACAGAGCATCCGAACCTAAAACTTTTCGTGTCTCATGGAGGAATGAACAGTGTGCTTGAAACAATGTACTACGGAGTTCCTATGATCAACATGCCCGTTTTCACAGACCAGTTTAGAAATGCAAAGAACGTTGAGCGGCGAGGAGCAGGAAAGGTACTGATTAGCACATGCTACAAGCTAGAAACCATAAAAAACATTTTAGATGGTGGCGAGAGAAGATGTGGAACTGCTGACGTTTTTCCATGCAATTAATGAAGTTTTGAACACTCCGAGGTACAAAAATTTCTATAAAACAAATCGAAATTTCTATTTCGCAATAGATTTTCGTTTTTATTCCGAATAACTTTCAGTTATCACGCCAACGCTCAGCGAATGGCGAGATTGATTCAAAACCGGCCGTTTTCTCCGGAAGAACGTGTTCTCAAATGGATTGACTACGTCATTGAGCACCCGGTGTCAGAGCAATTCCAGATGGAAAACGGAAATCTTTCTCTTGTCGAAGTGTTTCATTTGGATCATCTGTTTTATTTTATTTTCCTTCCGTTTGCAATGGTTTTTGCTTACAAACGGTTTTTCTAATATGTGCACATGATGAAAACGATTTTTTTTTTTCAAATAAATGGGTTCCAAGTAAGGCTGCAATTTTTAATTTTTAATTTTTCACTCGGAGCAAGTCATTTGAGGTACATTTTAGTCCATCATTTGCAAAAACAAAACGCGTTTTTCTTTCATTTTGACACAGTAAAAAGTGAGTATAATGGCAGATCCAAAAACTAATATTTAAAAAAATGCCACACAGCAAGCTCTTAGTTCCATTTTTCAATTCCAAAAAAATTTGAATTTAATGAATATTTACTACCACACATACGAAATCCCCAGTTCTCATGCAAATTTTGCGTTCTGCCGTTCAATGGTTAGTGACTAATCGCGTAATAAGGAGTAGTACACAACTATAAAGTAGCTCACAATCACATGCATTGATAGTCTCGGCGTACATCAAAAACTATGAGTGATAAATGGTGGCTTCAGACACATCAGAACTAATGAATTGAATCATTAACTTTGATTTCTGATATTTTTTTTGAAGTTTTTGATTGTTTGAATATGTTCTCCGTAACATTTTTGACACTCGGAATGGTCTTTGAAACCTTGTTCATTACCCTGTGTGTAAGTACCGTGGCAGAGTTTTTTCTTCCCATCCCCCAAAAAGGATTCGTACAATTCTCAGTTAAATTTCTTTCTTCCCCGGGACGGCTCATGTTATTGAGAAAAAAGTGGAGATGAGATGCGGTGACTGGCATGGCACTGTTTTTTTGAGGACTATTTTCAAAAAAACATTGTGTCAGCGAGTGTTATTGTCCGCGAATCATGCCACGATATAGAAGTGGGCGGTGTTTTCGGTACCAGGCACGAGCTAGAGACTGTCTGAAAATTTTCATTCATTCTTGCATATCGCCTTGTGAGCCTTCAAGACGCTGAATTAATGCTGTGCTGTTGGAAGAAACAACTTGATCAGTGAGTCATGGACTTTTTTGAAGCAGTTTTGAATACGCTAATTACAGTGCGCCAAATCCTGTTTTGCGCAGACGTTCACAGTTTGAGTTTTTTAGCGAATACTGCTGAAACTAGCTCTGAATGACTCTTACAATTAATATCACATTTTCATTTAAAAATTGATTCAATTTAAGGCCGGAAACACCAGTGGTTGCATCCGAAACATCCGCCGTCGCGAACAGTGATGCCATTCAGAATCTCGTTGAACTGCAGGAAGTTCAAGAAGACACAGAGAGCAAAGAGGACACAGAAGACACAGTTCCACCCAAGGAAGCCTACGTGTACGACGAGGAGAAACTGGAACCAAAGGAAAAAACCAATTCTCAGATGATGGATTGGACAGAGCAAGAGCAGAGCAACAGAGCAACACTAGAGCAAGAAGGACAGTTTGCAAAAATGGAACAAATCAAGAGCCGTTTGGTTGAAGCCAATGAGGTTGCCGAAACTGACCATCCGCCTGGTGACAATGGTTTCGATGCAGTTAAGGACTTGGTTGCTAAAATCACTCGCGACGTAAGCGTCATTGGAACTGTCTTCAATCAACTTACCGAAGTAGTAAGACTGATTTTAATTTTCAGATACTCTATAATAATTTTTAGCGAGCAGTCATCTCGGAACCCAATGTTGAAGAGCAGGCGGTCAATGAGATCCACGGAGACATTGTTGCAACTATGAGAGGACTCCTCGAGTTCCAAGAGCATATTGTGACAAATCTTAAGATCCTGACCTCCGTTTCTGGCGTGAATTTCAAACCTGAGTTCAAAGCCATGCTCGCCGCACTTGAGAATGCTAAGCGCATAAAGTTCGTCACCTTCAAGGTTTGTTTTCAAGCCGATATAAAAATTAAATGAAAACTTGTGACATCAGATGAATAATGAGGAAGAAGATCAACAAATCAGATTGGCCAAAAACGCCATCCACATTGCCGCGTTCTATCTCCGAACACCGCTTTCCGACTTCGTTTGCTTAGAAGAAAGTTCCGAACAATTAAGCAACAAATAATTACCGCCTGTTTTTAACTTAATTGAAGCAATACTCGTTTCTCATATATCCAATTTATCTGTTTATCCATCTAATTTTAGGCTACTCCATCCAATATCCAATCACTTTATCAAACCCTTCCTTAGAATATACCCCTTTTCATTAGTTTCTATCTTACTAAACTTTCAACCCGTTTCCTAATTTCTGATTTGCATGTTATCAATAAAATAGAGTACAAAAATACATTTTTTTGAAAGAAAAACGAAACAGAAATCATTGTATCACTAGATCAAACAGCGAATCGACAGATCGGTTGCCAGTCGAATTAAATGTAAGATTTCTCATCATTTTCCGACTACAACATTCACCGATTGATGGGAGATGTGAGAACTTTGCTATAAGATTCCAACGTAAAGGAGATATACACAATCTAGCTAGACTTCATTTAGTCAGAGTCAGATTGCTGTTGCGAAGTCCACCAAAGCTCTAAAATGTGTATGCACTTCATGATAGAACTGTTTGGAACTTGGTTACAACTACACAATTTAAAATAGATGGGATATGGCATTTTTTCCATAGATCAGCATCATAAGGCAGATGGTATCACAAACCATAACTACCTTTTTATAGTTCTAAGTTCTATGTTTGTTTGCCATCTTGAAATCAGAAGTAACAATGACTCACTGTCCTTTTTGAACGTCAGAAAGCTTTGCACAGCCTGGTATCAGTTCGTGCTTTGTGACTCTGGATTGTATAAAAGATGAGCTTGTGTCGTGTGCAAAACCAAGTTCTAGGTATTTCAGAACCTGCTGGATATCATGTGTAAGTACTAGTCTTCCCATTTTTTGACCAGGATCTTCCATTTCAGCCAAAGAAGAGTTCCAAAAACTGCACGAGGAGATGCATTCTCTCAAAAGTCTTGGCAAAGCGGACGAATTTGCCAGCAAGTTCCTCTCCCCGGATGCAATTTTCATCAGTCCTGTTCATGACCCAGTTGGTGTTAAAGAAGTTGTCCAAATTCTGAACAGTGGATTGCTGACTGCTCTCGAAAATGTCAACTGCAAGATCCAAGTCGACGAAGTCATTCACAGCGGAGACATTGCTGTTGACAGGAGCACCGTGATTTTCCAGGCGATGGGAGAGGAAAAAGTGAGCTGGGTTCTCACTGCTTGGGTCCGCGTAGATGGAGCTTGGAAGATTCGTCAATCCAGCACTACTTTCAAGTCTCCTCTTGCTAAATAGATCCGTTGAAGTTTGTACTTTGGCTCAGATAAATTCATTTGTTGCACTACCCGCCCAATTTTTGTTTTATGATTTTGTCAGCCAAGATCCCTTAAGATTGGAAACAAGATACACAAGTCTGGATCAAGTTACAAATCACGGTCTTGTATCCAACTAACAATTATTGCTCACGGTCACAAACCACACAATGAATATCACATTATTCATAATTAGCGGCATGAAAAGTTTATGAGTCCACTGCTCGATCATTCGAAAATGTGTGATTTGTGATAGCCTTTTGGAATATGCTCAGATTCCCACGTAACGGCAAAGCTTTTGGTTCTCCGAAGCTCCGCCTACTGTGTTTTGTGCGTGATCACACGTGGACTTTGAAACATATAAAAGGGTTACGTAATAATAACAGGTTAGGTTAGGTGCCTTGCTGCTACTGCCCAATCATGTGTAAGTTGCTCAATTCCCCAATGACAAAGAGAAAATCTAAAAATTTTCAGCGAAAGCCGAGTTTCAAAAGCTCCACGACGAGATCCGTGCCCTGAAGACTTCGGGAAAACACGACGAGTTTGCCAAGAAGTTTGCCGCGAAGGGAGCCGTCTTCCTGGGACCACTCCACGATCCAATGGGTGCTGACGGAAAACTGCCGCAAGGAGAGAAAATGGCAATGCTGGCCAAGGCGGAGATCAACGTCTCGATCGACGAAGTCACCCAACTCGGAGACATTGTCATCGACCGCTGCACCATCAACGCCAAGTTGCCGCAGGGAGAGAGAACCGGATGGAGCCTGACCGTCTGGGTCAAGGAGGACGGAACATGGAAGATCCGCAACTCGTGCGTCACCTTCAAGGTCCCAACTCAATAATGATCATTCTCTTCATGATCTGATCTGATTGATGATCTCATTTCTGATTCATTTCTAATGCTTGCATTCTGAGATAAATCTTGTTAACAAAACACCGAAGTTTCTTAGAGTGGGAAAGCTTTCAGAATTCAACAGCTTTTTTAGAGAAGGAGGCACGAAATGTCCCTCATGATGCTCGGTGATCTCAAACGTCATGGCTATACGGGAGACGGCATTGGATTCTAAGAAATGAGGGAAATGTCAGGGCATAATTACAGTCTCGGAAATCAGCGCATGGTCTCAGGCAGATGTCATATAAGTTGTTTACTGCAGTGTCTTCCGTTCAAATTCTAGGAAAAAGAGACACGACGTCAAGATGATTCAAAATTGGACAGACAAAAAATATTCATATGCATTCAGAAAAGAGAGTCAAGTCTGCGAAAGCAAACGGGATTGAAAATTGTTCCTGAATGTTGTAACCGCAACTTGATTGTTTCTCTTCGCAGCACAACAGAGAACTCTCAGCTTTGGCAAAAAGTCGTTTCGCATTGTTTGATTGGTTGCAAATATTAAAAATGGAAGGGATAGAGTGACCTGAAAAGCAATTATAATGAATGATTTCGGTTATTATATTTTGTTACCAGATCAGAAAAGAAGACTAACAAATGGAGCCGGGAGTCTTCAATCACATTTGGCAAAAAGTGGAAAACCCGCTCAAGGGCAGCCACAACGTTCCACGTTGTGATAGTGAAGTTGAGAAAACCGTAAGTTACCAGCACTACCAACATTTTTCTATTTGCTTTGCTTGAAATATGGTATTTTGCTTGGCGATTCCCTGGAAGAGTTCAAATTAGTTTGTATTTCACACAGTTACACTTACTAGAGCTTTCCCTGTACAGAATAACGGTTTTTCTCCCAGTGTGCACCAAAATCACAAAAAAGCAACACGAGGAGAGCCCATTTACAGATAAAAGATGTTTAACTTTTTCCGCGTGTACACTCATTATGAGATTCTCATTCTCGAGATAGATGTGAACAGGCAGCTCGAAGGAACCAGTTATTGAATAACAAAAACCGTACAACACAATCATAACAATGATGCAAACTACGACAAATGCCAAGTACACTTTCTTGTGATGTTCAATATACCACTGAAAACCTCTTAGGTCATTTCATTTTACTATTTTTTTAAAAATCACGGGAACCTCACTTACTTTTTCTTTTGCAAAAAAGTTAACAATCACAACCTTCCGATAACATATGAGCATCATAGACGACATAAATTGCAAATGAAAGAAGAAATTGAGAGTGTATCGGAAAAAAGTCCATAGTCCCGGAACGTAGTATTCGACAAATTTCATGATAACTAGTCCTGTTGAATGTTTTGATAATTTCAATCCTAGCCATGTGTTAATGTAGCAGAGTATGTTCTGAAACAGAAACTTCGATAGGTTTTTGCAAAGTAAGAGTATATAAATTGCATTATATACTTCGCTAGGGGAGTGTTGTCACTAGACATCAACATGCAGTTTTCTCGCATTCAGACTTTGGAGGACGGCGGCGGAACCGCTCAAAAGGGAAAATAAAAAAAGGCAGACTTGCCGCCGTTTTTCCAGAGCGTAAAGGGTAAAGTCAATCAATTCTTCAAGTGGTAGACTCTTGCGGACCACGGATTTCAAGTTCTAAGAAAGCTTGGTAGCAATATCCGTATTTAGCCTGATTTAAGTCTGACCAATATCCCTTTTCCGCAACTCATACTGAGGACCTGGGGGTTAAGGCGAGGGCTCGAACTCGTGGGCTCTCGACTGCCAGCGGCAACTTAGTAAGAGCAAGCGACCAATGTCTAGCAATACGAAACATTGGCGCGATCGCGAACCTGGTATTTGTCGGTGCACAACGTTTTATAATTTTAGCCGGCGCTCGCGCGTGTGCGTAAGCTGTCATCGAGAAAAGCGTTCAATTTGTGAACTTGTGCAGACATTTTATGGCAAGACCAACTAAAAATCGACACGTTTCTTGCTTACAGAAACTCAGATACGAGTAACTGTGCGTTCCTGCCCATTTGGTTCATTTGCCCGAGTGAGCAGTTCCGCAGCGATTTGCCCCCCAGTCTGAATGCAGCAAAGCCCCAGGTTCAAGTTGGTTAGAAAATGTTGTTTAAAATGGAAAGACACTCACAATGATCAAATCGATCCGAACTAGGTGATAGAATTTTTCATCATACTTCTTGGACGATGAGACCCAAATAATCATTGCAACCATTATGAATACAGAAACAGTTCCATAGCAAAATTGAATTGTAGTGATTAGCTCATCCGTTGAGCTTGGAACCATAACTTCCTTCAAATAGCTTCCATTGACGGAGGACATGGTCAGATCTCCAAAAATGGAAAACTGAATGAAAGTGAATGGGCGTGATAGTAGGAGTGAAGTCGTAATTGTCCGCTTCAGATTTTCCTGATTGTACCCTATAATCGTAATGATTGCTCAGAGCAGAAAGAAAGTATCAATTACGCGCTAAAGGTCTCAGAAATCAGACCATAAGTTTTCATTCTCCTTGATGGCCGAAGGCGCGGAAGTGCTCACACAGTTGAAAATGCGACAGAGGTGGTGACAAAGTTACAGCTAATTTTTTCTTCCATATTCTGACACCCAGATGTTTCACAACGTGACATTTCGCAACATTTTCAGGTTTTGCAACTGTAACGTTTCGCAACTCCAAATGTAAAGAAAGATATTTTCTGGGCAGATATTGGGATTTGAAGTTTGAGAGAGCATTTTGAAGAGAACAAATTTGAGTTGCGGAACGTTACAGTTGCAAATTGAAAAGTTGCAGAACGTTACAGTTGCGAAACGACAAATCGCCAAACTTAACAGTTGCAAAACTCATTTTTTCAATGTTACGAAATGTTACAATTGCGAAACGTCGCGCTGCAGAACATCGGGTCACCATATTCCGTCCTTCTTGACCCATACGTTCAGGCTCCATCCGGTTCTCTTTCCCTGCGGCAATTTGGCAATGATGGCGCAGCGGTCGATGACAATGTCTCCGAATTGGATGAGATTGCAGACGTTGACCTTCGCCTGTCTAGCGCAACAGCCATGCTCCAGACACCGTTGTCGTGTCTGTCATCGCTCCACATGAACACTTGGTGATTCATTAGCTAGCAGATCAAACGTCCTTTGGCACTGTGGGTAAATAATCCGAAAAGATGTCAGGAATAATTGCTACCCCAAAATCATCCTTCGCAGAAGACGTGCGTCATGAAAATTTGTTGACACCAATGGCCCACATTCGAAGTCTCAAATCTCAAAGAACGTCCACGGAAGTGCGTTGGCAATTATTGTACGTAATCCTATACACATTAAAAAGGAGGAAGACTATTTATTGACCACCAAGAAATGGGAAAATATACAAAAATATTCAAGTGAACAGTGACATTCGATTGGCTGTAGACGGAGTAACATCTATTTTACCATTGCGTTGTGAAGATAAACTATGATGTTCCGGTTTTGACCAAAAGCGGCAAAGATCTCTTTGAACGTTTGCGTCGATTAGGATTAGAAGAATTGGTAGTTGAAAAGTCACCTCAAAAAGCATCCGTTTCAAAAGTTCTTAGTACAGAAATCTTACCATATCAGAAAAGAACGGGAGAAAAATCAATAGCTGTTCATCGTTAATGAAAGGAAGGAGATGTGGCCAGTATTCAACAATGTTCCAGAGAATTGCCCATATGTCCAATGCATTAAGAAGCAGCACTATTTTTGTCAAGTTTCTGATTGCTTTAATATAATTACTCATTGCCTCTAAAATTTTTTAAAGCAAATTTTGAGTTATCAAAAATTATAAGAATACGTTGTGTTTCTTGCTTGTATTTCACAATTAAATAAATTCCAGAGCCGACCGTTACCACAAAATAGCCAATGGAGAAACATGCATTAACAGAAAAAAGTTTTTCCATGTCATCTTGATCAGCATTGACCATTAGATTGTCGTTTTCCAAAAATATATGAGTCGGAAACTTTTCCACCCTGAATATTTGAACACCCAAAGGAAGAAAAGAGCAGACTAGAAAAGCAATGTACAGCAGCCAGTAATTGGAGGGCCAATGCTGCAAAAAAGATAATGAACAACTTTGACTTTTTAATCCTTGCCTGGTGTTTATCGGAAAAGAAAACAACCGCAGTAAATCTATACAGAGTGATTCCAAATTTTGACCAGAACTGTGTATGATAGAAGAAATTGAGCGAGAATCGCATTACGGTCCAAACCCCAGGCACATGGTATTCCACGAACTTCATGAATAGAATTCCTAACGGATTTTGGCTTAGTCGGAGGCCGAACCAAGTGTTGATATAGCAAACTACGTTCTAAAGCAAAAAAAACGTTCAAGAGCTAATACAACTGTTTCAATCAAAACCCAAAAGACCCTCGACTCACCATGATCAAATCCAATCGGAATAGATGATAGATGAAATCGTCGTAAAATTGTTTATGTCCAAGTCGGACGACCATCCATATCATTATGATGGTGAATGGCAAGCCATAAGCAAGCTGGAACCAGTTGCATGTCAATTCCAAACCACTCGGATCCAAGATTTTTGAAAAATTCCCATTCAGAGACGACATCTTCAGCAGGTAGAAGAAGAGAATGAATGGGAAGAGTAGGAGTGGTAGTAGGAGCAGAGAAAGCACTAATGAACAGTTGCCGTGTTCCTTGTGATTATGTCTATGCGACGCGAGTTCTCGTGGCCGTAATTGTCTAGGGAATATAAATTATATCCCGAAGCTTACGAAACTGAAGTCATCTGATTTTGCAGAGCATTATGAGTCAGACTGAGAACACCCGGAAAATCCGTGACGGGATATATTCAAGAACGGAGTATGGATTCATCGTTCAGAATAATTCGAAGCAGGGTGATGTTTCCTGATCTCATTTTTTTTGTTCCAGCATTCCGTTCATTGGTTTCAGGATATTGAGGGTATTTCTGCGGTGAATGCTGAAAAGGTGATTGTGACCCATTCTCTCTACGCAATATGCATTCAGACTTTCGTCTAGGACATCAACAAAACTCCAGACATCTACATCATTTTTGTCACCCCGCCATCAAAAACTTTGAGACACTCATCACCACAAAACTCTTTTTGGGAGCGATTTAACGCGATGTACTAGTCCGAACCTGCAATTTTGCCAAAAGCTATAGCACGGGGTTGAACGGTGGACTGCTCAATCGAGATAAAAACCAAATTGGGAAACATGCTATTTTCATAGTGCCCCCGCCGCCGACAAGGATGGACCATGATGAAATGATACTCAACAGAAGTACTACTCAATTTCTCAATCATTGTGGACTAACCAGGTTGACGAACACCTCAGCATCGACCCCCGGTGTGTTTTGCAAGAGGCCGTTGTTTTATTTATTCAAACTCGGGTTTTGACGGAATTTTTATGAAAACTCCAGACTTTAGTTTTTTTCTGTTTCCGTTATGAAATTTTTGGCAAAACACAGAAAAAGTATCGTGTGTGTCATCGCTGCACATGAACACTTGGTGATTCATCAGCTAGCAGATCAAACGTCCTTTGGCACTATGGGTAAATAATCCGAAAAATGTCAGGAATAATTGTTACCCCAAAATCATCTTTCGCAGAAGACGTGCGTCATATAAGTTTGTTGACACCAATGGCCCACATTCGAAGTTTCAAATCTCAAAGAACGTCTACGAAAGTGCGTTGGCAACCATTCTACGTAAACTTATCTACATTGAAAATGAGGAAGACTATTTATTGACCATCAAGAGATGGGAAAATATACAAAAATATTCAAGTGAACAGTGACATTTGATTGGCCGCAGACGGAGTGACGTTCACTTTACCATTGCGGTGCAAAAATAAACTATTAGGTTTCGGTTTTGACCAAATACGGCGAAAATCTCTTTGAACGTTTCTGTCGATTAGGAGCAGAAGAATTGGTAGTTGAAAAGTTATCTCAAAAAGTATCCCGTTTTGAAAGTTCTTAGTATCTAAAATCTCTTACCATATCAGAAAAGAACGGCAGCAAAATCATTAGCTGTTCATCGCTAATAAAGGGAAGGAGATTTGGCCAGAATTCCACAATGTTCCAGAGAATTGCCCAGATGTCCAATGCATTAAGAATCACCACGATTTTTGTCAAGGACTCAATTGTTTTTCTGTGGTTACTCAGCATCTCTGAATGGTTTTTTTAAAAATAAATTTTTGAGTCAATTAATCATTACCTCGTGTTTTTTGTTTGTATGTCACAATTAAGCAAATACCAAAACCAACCGTTACCACAAAATAGCCAATGGAGGAACATGCATTGACTAAAAAAAGCTTTTTCATATCAGCTGGGTCAGCATTGATCATTAGATTGTCATTTTCCAGAAGTATTTGACTCGGAAACTTTCCCACTAGCCCTATTTGAAAACCCAAAGGAACAAGAGAGCAGACTATGAAGATAATATAAAATTTCCAGTAGCAGTAAGGCCAACACTGCAAAAGTAGTAGATTCCTAAGCAAGTTCAATTTTTTAATGCTTGCCTGATGTTTATCGAAATGAGAGGCAACCAACGTAAATCTATAAAGACTAATTCCGAACGTTGACCAGAACTGTGTATGATAGAAGAAATTGAGCGAGAATCGCATTACGGTCCAAACCCCAGGCGCATGGTACTCCACAGACTTCATGAACAGAACTCCCAACGGATTTTGGCTTAGTCGGAGGCCGAACCAAGTGTTGATATAGCAAGCTATGTTCTAAATCAAAAAAAAGCGTTCAAGAGCTATTACGGTTCTCTGACTATGCTCCCCCAATGGCAGAGTTTCAGAGTTTCTGCGGGACAGAAACTCTTTCATCTCTCGTTGGTCTCGCCACGAACAGTCTGCCCGAAAAAAAGCACGAGTTTCCAACTCGAACGCTTTTTGCGAGGGCAGTTCGCACGTCCACGCGTGCGGGCGCCGGTCGATCTTATGCATCGCTGTGTACCGACAAAACCCGGGACGGCGATGGTGCCTATCCTGGTGGGTCGTCGCCGCGCAGTGCATTGTGAGCGTTCGAGTTGGAAACTCGTGCTTTTTTTTAGGCAGACTGTTCGTGGCGAGACCAACGGGAGATGGAAGAGTTTTCGTCCCGCAGAAACCCTGCCATTGGGGGCGTAACGTCAGAGAACAGTAATAATACGACTGTTTCAGTTAAGACCCGAAGTACCCTCGACTCACCATAATCAAATCCAATCGGAATAGATGATAAATGAAATCGCCGTAAAATTTTTTACGTCCAAGACGGACGACCATCCATATCATTATGATGGTGAATGGCAAGCCATAAGCAAGCTGGATCCAGTTGCATCTCGATTCCAAACCACTCGGATCCAAGATTTTTGAGAAGTTCTCATTCAGAGACGACATCTTCAGGAGGTAGAAGAACAGAATGAATTGGAATAGTAGGCGTGGTGGTAGGAGCAGAGAAAAGACTAATGAACAGTTGCCGTGTTCCTTGTGATTATGTCTATGCGACGCGAGTTCTCGTGGTCTAATTGCCTAGGGAATATAAATTATACCCTGAAGCTTACGAAACTAAAATCATCCGATTTTGTAGAGAATGATGAGTCAGACTGAGAACACCCGGAAAATCCGTGACGAGATATATTCCAGAACGGATTATGGACTCATCGTTCAGAATATTTCGAGGCAGGGTGATGTTTCCTGATCTTATTGTTTTGTTCCAGCATTCCTTTCATTGGTTTCAAGACGGTTGTTCCTACGGTGAATGCTAAAAAGTGATTGTGACCCATTCTTTCTCTACGCAAGATGCATTTAGACTTCCGTCCAGGACATCAACAAAACTTCAGACACCCACATCATATTTGTCACCTCGCCATCAAGAACTTTCAGACACTCATCACAACAAAACTATTTTTGGAAGTGATTTAACGCGGTGTACTTTCAACTAGTCTGAGACAGCGGCTGTGCCAAAAGTAATAGCACGGGGTTGAACGGCGGTGGGGCCGCTCACTTGATACCCGGTATTTAAAACGCCCCGCTGCCGACAAGGATGGAGCACGATGAAATGATACTCAACAGAAGTACTACTCAACTTCTCAATAATTGTGGACTAACCAGGTCGACGAACACCTCAGCATCGATCCCCGGCGTGTTTTGCAAGGGCGGTCTATTTGTTTATCGAAATTTGGGATTCGACGAAATTTTTTTTTGTTGAAAACTCCCGACTTTAGTTTTTTCCTGTTTCCGTTATCATCAAAACACAGAAAAAGTATTGAAATTCAGAAAACTCGGGCATCATAACCTTTTAATACGATTTCCAGTGAAAAATCCCGCTTTGGCAAATAAAAAACTCTATCTTCATTCCAAACCATGGATTCTATTTGAACTCTTCTGAAAAATTGTCTTCAATGATATTCCAATCATACAACATGACATTCTGGTGAAAAAACCAGTTTTTCCAGTTTTTAGGAGAACAAAATTTGAATAAGCTTTTTTTTATTTTTCATTATAACTTTTTCACTTTTTGACATTAGAAAAGGTTTGATATTGCAAAACGACCGCAAGATAATTGAGGTCATTTCTGTCAGAACACATTTCGAGTTTTGTGTATCAGTTTTCTAATATTTAAACTACAAAATTTTTTGTCATCTAATCGTTCATTCAGGTGTTCAGTGTTCCTACCAGCCATTGAAATAAAATATTTTTTTAAAGCATGTTTTTTCTTGAATTTTTCCACGTTTTCCAACCGCTCCTATCTTCTCTCTTATTACCGGAATCGCACAAATTTTCCACTAATCATTTCTATCGATTTTTCTTCAGATTCCACAATGGAATCAGTGATCGCCCAAGGTATCCAATTGCTTCTTCCCTATCAAAATATCCGTCGAATTGCATTTGAAATTCTATGGAATTATCATCAGAATACCACAAAAGTTGCCAGTCTTCAAGTGTTATCACTGAAAATCATCATAACAAAGAAATGGAAAAAAATGAATCAGAAGGTCAAAATTTTGCATCGATTACTCTTTAAAGGTGCGGTTTCCACATGTACTTTATTGATTTACAATTTTTTTTCAGAACCTCAAGGTTACTGTAAATTTGGGGACAGAACTACATATTCGGGGACAGAACTACACGCGAAAATTTTTAGAAGAATACAATGTTGGATTTGTGAAAAATTGACCAATTGTGAGACATAGATTCATTTTTATTTTTGCTTTATTCTTTCAACTTTCATACCATGAAAAGCACAAATTCTACGTGGAATTGAGGTCTAATCCACATATCATGTTTGCAGTTCTGGATCACTATGTGACGGGAGATAGAAAACTGCCATTATACATTGAAGTCGAGAAGGCCGTTATGAAAATCCACATTGCCTTTTCCAACTGTGTTGCTGAAATCCCACATAGAATTGGAATTGATTACGATACCCATTGGGCAGATGTGTTTGCTAGATGGGCGTTTTCAAAAGGAGTTATTACCATCATACTCGAAATCGAAGGTTTGAAAACGTTGAAATTTTTTTTTAAATTCGATGATTTCCTGAAGTCATTGAATCTCTGGGACATGTTGAACTTGGTCCTTGCACCATGAAAAACTTACGGGCGCTTAGTATGAATTGAACCCCGGACCCCTAGATCCAAAGGCAATCACTCTACCAGGCAGGTCACCTGAACACTAGCGCTGTTGGGCACGCAGTATCCAGTCGGCCGGCGCGAGGCAACAAAAATGTGCGGTGACGTCATTGCCCTGCGCGCCAACGAGAATGTGAGCACCTAGCGCAACTGTTTGCAATTTTGCCTGCCAATCTCACATCCCAAGTTTGATTCCTACCAAGTGAAATTTTCTTTTGAACAGCTTCATTTTCACTTTGAGCAAACAAAATCTTATTTTTTTGTTCCAGGCTATGAGAATACAAGTTTCGACCTAATTTTCCATTACGCTACCAGTTGGATTGACAGTTTCAAACCAACGATTCCCGATGAAGGATGGAAAGAAGCGATAGAAAGTAGGAAACGATTAATCTACTATAAGCAGAACCCTATGGCTCAAGAATCTGGAAACGCATATGTTCAAAAATTTGAACGCGGGTATACATATAGGTCATACACTTCTTACTGGGAGTTCATGGAATGATCCACTTTTTTATGTGAGACAGGTGTGATATATCGTTATATGAGCAATAAAGTAGTTTTTCCGTATTTCCTATGCCTTTTTGTTGATTTTGATAAATATTTGATTTTAATTGAATTCTCAAAATGTTCAAAAACACAAGAAACCATGCAAAAGAAACAAAACTCAATTAAAAAAAAAGTTCTAATGCGTTGAAATTGAACCCGGGTTTTAAGATTTCCAGGTGAAGACCCAACCAGCCGCGCTAAACGATCACCAGTCTGCCAAAAAGACACTATGCGGGCAACCAAATACCCTCCCTTTTGTATCGATTTTTTCCTCTTTTTGCGGTCCATACAGGTTACAGTGACTGTCAGATCATCTCCGCATTCGCCCAGCATTCGTCTACTACTCTACTCCCGTATTTTGTCATTTTGACTAGCTACTTGTTCCTTTTCTTCTTGTCACTTTTTCCCTGGTGCAACCAGTCTGGTGAGCCCAATTGATCATAAAATTTCATTAAAATCAAGAAAGTTGGTTTCATATTATTGTTTTCTGGGATAATGAGCTACATGGCCTAGAAAATGCAAGCCGCAACGCGACACGCGACGCGTGGGTCTCGCAGCGCTACAGTCATCTTTTTTCACCAAGTTGTTATGCGCCTTTAGAAAAGTAACCCAAAAATCGAAAAAATTGCGTTAGAAACCGTATGCCGTTTTTTTTTTGTTTAAGGCCCATAACAATTTGACGAAAAAACTTGACTGTAGCGCTGCAAAACTTACGCGTCGCGTGTCGCGTAGCGGCTGCATTTTCTAGGCCAGGTAGCTCATTTTCCCAGAAAAAATAATAACTAGATTTGGGTAATTTTTGTTCGATTGTTTCAAGACCCATTGCGCGGGTCCTCCTGAATACAGTAGTCCAGTTTTTTTTTTCATTTTGCACAAGAACTAAATTTTTAATGAAATCTATCGAAGACGTGATCCGACTTTAGCCATCAAGGTCACGCTGGCCGCAAGGAGTTGTACTCATCATCATCATAAGTTTTATTTTCAGTTTCATCGACACTGTACTTAAAATGACAAATCCAGAGGCTGACACCGGTGTGTCGAGATCAAAAATGCAACTCAGCAACCGAGATGTACGACCACTACTTGAAGCAGCTCTTGCTTCACAACAAGAACCGATTCCTCATCCAGAGCACCGCGAGTTTTCTCCAAGTATCTACTCCGTGAAGTACTATGAGTCGTTCACCGTGTCCATCCCTTTCTCGACTGTACTCCATGAAACGTTTGTCATGACTGGCAAAAAGAAATGGTATGGACTTTGTTTTTTTTCTGAAAAATATCCTGAGAAAATTCTGGTAGCTTCTTTCAAAATCATAAGAAACTGGTTTGCATTTGAAGAGAATTTTGCAGGTTTCTTGAATTAGAACGCCTCGGTGCCATTAGGCTGCGCGTTAAGCCAGCAGACGGTGTGATTGTGAACCGAAAGTTCAAGATGTCCATTGCAGTCCGAATTGATGGAAGAGAGCGTGCATTGAGCAATGAAGTCAGATTTGAATCACCGACAGATGAGCTCGACATGAATTTGTGTGCTCTCGACGGACCTGTCTCTGGAACGATTCCGTTTAAGGTATCCTTCGCTTTCGTAAAATTCACTCCAAAGAGAAGCTGTGTCATTCAATAAGAAAACTACGACTATTTTTTCGGATATTTCTATTTATTAATAAAAATGATTATTTTTATTTTCTATTCAATGTTACAATATTATTCATTTTTCAAATGATGACAGGTGGACTATGTCACGCGGAATGGAACCCGTCAGGCATCTAGGTGGCAACATGTGAGAGAGTGAGAGCGCGTGTGAACACGCAGACAGAAAAGAAACCGATTGCGGTGAGAGGTCAAGTTCGAACACGCAACGCATGGCTCTCGGAGCAATTAATTACAGTGAAATGTTTCGCCATGTTGCTATGCGTCCTTTAAACAGTAACCCGAAAATCAGAAAAATTTCGTTATAAACCGTATGCCGTTTTAAAGGCGCAAAACAGCTTGGCAAAAAACTTGACTGTAACAGCTGCAAGAGTCACACGTTGCGTGTCGCGGCGCGGCTTGCATTTTCTAGGCCAAGTAGCTCATTTTCTCAGAAAACAATAATATTATGTCAGCGTCCACACGTCTTATGTTATGTCCATACGCGCTCTCACTCCCTCTCACGTTGCCACGTAGCTGCACGACGGGACCCATTCCACGTGACATAGCCAAACTGTCACCATTTTAAAAACTAATGGAAATCAAATAATGTAAAAAACAAGAATTACCCAAGGGAACCCCAGTATCTCTTAATTGGGCAATATATCCTCTCGCGATAAAATCCTTGAACATATAATTTTTCAGCAATAAGCACGTTCGGCGTGTGTTTGCAGTACACCGCTTGTTTTCCATTCTCTATTGCCTCTTTCCATCCTTCATCGGGAATTGTTGGTTTTAAGCTGTCAACCCAATTAGTGGCAAGATCAAAAATTGAATCGAAAGTTGTACTGTGTTCGCCTGTAAGAATGAAAATGTGGAAGATCGCAATTTTTTATGGAGCAGAGGCCACTGAAAATCATTGAATTCGAAGTTTTTTTTTCAAACTTTCGAGAAAAGCCAAACCTGTAAATCGTAAGGTAATAAAATATACGCTTTTTGCGAACGCCAATCTTGCAAACGCATCAGCCCAATGAGTATCGTAATCAATTCCAGTTCTATGTGGAATTTCTGCAACTGAGTCGTAGCAAAGACCGTGAACTTTCATGATGGTCTTCTCGATTTCAATTGTGATGCTTCCCATTCTCCCATCTTTTGTTAGATAGTTATCCAGAATTGCAAACATGATATGTGGATTCGTCCTGAATTCCAAGTAGGGCTTTCGTTTTTCAGGGTCTGAAAATAAAAATTTCAAGATTTTTTTGATTTTTTTAAATGATAATTGTATAACTCACAACTAGTGAAGTTGTCCTGAATCCACAAAGCGAATCTTTCAAAAATGTTTCGAAACGGGATTCTGTCAGCGAATTTCCAGTAGCCTTGAGGTTCTGAAACAAGATTTTAAAATGTAATTCAATAAAATATATGTCAAAATAGTACCTTTAAAGAGTAATCGATAAAAAAGTTTGGCCTTCTGATTCCTTTTTTTCCACTTCTTTTTCATGATGATTTTCAGTGATAACACTTGAAGACTGGCAACTTTTGTGATATTCTGATGATAATTCCATAGAATTTCGAATGCGATTCGTTGGAGATTTTGATAGGGAAGAAGCAGTTGGATACCTTGGGCGATCACTGGTTCCATTGTGGGATCTGAAGAAAAATCGATAAAACGGATAAGAGGAAAAATAAATTCGAAATCGTGTAATGTCCTAAAGAAAAGCATATCCAATCCATGCAACCAGTCAATATTCCTTTTGCCATCTGCGTCTCTTCATTCCCAATGCTTTTTCCTACCATCTGCCATGCCAAAAACCGAGCAGATGGTCCCCCGGTAAAGCAAAAGAGTACTGTGAATAAAGAGACGCAGATAGCAAAAGGGAATATAGACCAGTCACATGGATTGGATACGCTTTTCTTTTGGAAATTGAGCTCCGCTGTTTTCGACGGTTTCAAAGTCAGTTTTTTCTGTTCTCTGCTCGGTTTTATCGAATTTTATTCAGATTTCACTAGTATATTCATGGAATCAGTGATCTCCCAAGGTATCCAACTGCTTCTTCCCTATCAAAATCTCCAACGAATCGCATTCGAAATTCTATGGAATTATCATCAGAATCCCGCGAAAGTAGACAGTCTTCAAGTGTTCTCACTGAAAATCATCATGAAAAAGAAGTGGAAAAAAATGAATCAGAAAGCCAAAATTTTCCATCGATTACTGTGTAAAGGTACTATTTTCACATGTACTTTATTGAATTGCAATTATGTATCAGAACCTCAAGGTTACTGGAAATTTGGTGATAGAATCACATATCCGAAAATTTTTAGAAGAATACAATGTTGGATTTGTGAAAAATTGAGACATAGATTCATTTTTATTTTTGCTTTATTCTTTCAACTTTCATACCATGAAAAGCACAAATTCTACGTGGAATTGAGGTCTAATCCACATATCATGTTTGCAGTTCTGGATCACTATGTGACAGGAGATAGAAAACTGCCATTATACATTGAAGTCGAGAAGGCCGTTATGAAAATCCACATTGCTTTTTCCAACTGTGTTGCTGAAATCCCACATAGAATTGGAATTGATTACGATACCCATTGGGCAGATGTGTTTGCTAGATGGGCGTTTTCAAAAGGAGTTATTACCATCATACTCGAAATCGAAGGTTTGAAAACGTTGAAATTTTTTTTAAAATTCGATGACTTCCTGAAGTCATTGGATCTCTGGTACATGGAGACCCCGATGTTTCGCAACGCGACGTTTCGCAATTGTAACGTTTCGCAACATTCCCAGGTTTTGCAACTGTAACGTTTCGCAACTCCACATGTCAAGACGAATATTTTTGGACAGATATTTATTGCGATTTGAAGTTTGAAACATCATTGTGAACAGAAAAAAATCGAGTTGCGAAACGTTACAGTTGCGAACTGGCGAGTTGCGAAATTTATTTTTTTTAATGTTGCGAAATGTTACAATTGCGAAACATCGGGGTCTCGGTACATGTCTTTGCACCATGAAAAAAACATTGGCGCGTAGTAGGAATCAAACCCCGGACCCCTTGATCAAAAGGCAATCACTTTACCGAATAGGCCACCTGAACGCATGCACTGCCGGACGCGCCGGCGTCCGGCACTACAATGCGCGGTGGCATCATTGCCCTAAGGGAAACGTGAGCGCCTATAGGCTATTCGCTATTCGCTCATCCATTCCCAAAGTCTCGCCTTTAGAAAGACGAGCGACGGACGAACGATGGACGAACGATGGATCAACCCGTTCAGGCACCGATGGCCCATGAACATTCACCTATTCGTCGCCCATGGCACGAAGTAACTTTCAAAAGCGCATAAATTGACCTATCGATGGCCCATATCTTGCCCATATCGGCGTTCGCCCACTCGTCGCCCATCCGTCAACTGTCGACTATTACCTGTGTAGCGCAACTGTTTGCACGTTTGCCTGTCAATCTCACATCCCAACTTCGATTCCTACTCAGTGGAATTTTCATTTGCACAGCTTCATTCGCATTTTTAACAGAGCAAATCTCTTTTTTTTTGTTCCAGGCGATGAGAATACAAGTTTCGACTTAATTTTCCATCACGCCACCAGTTGGATCAACAGTTTCAAACCAACGATTCCCGATGAAGGATGGAAAGAAGCGATAGAGAGTAGGAAACGATAAATTTATTCGAAGCATATCCCGAATGAGCATGTTGCTGGAAATACGTACATTCAACATTTTGAACGCGGATCAACATATTCGCCAAACACTTCTTACTGGGGATTCCTGGAATGATGCACAGTTCAGTTAATATTGACTCCTCGATCAGATCATCAAGACAACTTTATGAAAAAATTTATTGATTCCCAAAAAAAACCCATACACATCATTCACACGACTCGTCTTTGTCACAATCGAACCTCACTCTTCACTTCAATACAAACTTGAAGAAGCTTGCAGACAGGGATAGTGGAAAGGTGGTAAAGGATTGGCGAAAGATGGTAAAGGATTGGCGAAAGATGGTAAAGGATTGGCGAAAGATGGTAAAGGATATCGGAAAGGTGGTAAAGGATTGGCGAAAGATGGTAAAGGATTGGCGAAAACTGAAAATCCCGAAAAACGTGGTTTTCCCCCCTTTCAATTTGCCAATCCTTTACCATCTTTCGCCAATCCTTTACCATCTTTCGCCAATCCTTTACCATCTTTCGCCAATCCTTTACCATCTTTCGCCAATCCTTTACCA